>CAUYON010115579.1:0-13591 GCA_963573935.1 Arctocebus calabarensis | reverse complement strand
AAAAAAAAAAACCCAAATGAGCTGCTGGAATTCTCAGAGAATATAGCACTATAATCCATCTTCACATATACCAAGACCATTGTGCCTTTTTTCTTCCCTGTACTTCTCAGCCCTGACTGGCTGAATCCCCAGTAGCCCAAGTATGTCTCGGGGTTTATTCACAAGTGTGTCTTGGACTGCATGTGTGTCAGGGCTTTTGGCAAGAATGTAAATTTACATTTTCAAGGAATGCTTTTTAGAAATGCAGACAGGATAAGTGGTGCATTCAGGTCAATATGGCCCAGAATAACATGTTGGTTGGAGTGGGGACTTTGTGCTGAGGGGAAGATGACTGTGCCAGACACATTAGCCAAGTGTTTATCCTTATTGTCATCCGTTATGCAAGGCAAGCCTTTCACCACCAGAAAAGTCTTCCTGGAGAGATCTCCTAACATGAGAGTTCACTATTTTTTTTTTCTTTTTTATTAGATGGTACCAAAACAAAGATGTACTTCAGTGTTCAAGTATAAGCAGGTCTCCATAAGCAAGGCCCTGCTGAGAGTCCCTGGTGGAGATGAGACAGTAGAGTACGTGACCATGCTGGGCCTTTTATATGCCAGTATAAGCGAGGCCATCTGCTTTAAGCAGGTTACCAGTGGAACTTTTTATTGCTGCTACCCATTTTTAAAGGCAGTATCCTTGCTTATTGTAAATTTCCTGCAGGCAAATTTAAACCTCTCAACACCTAGCACGTTCTTCAGTGGAGAAAATGATTCTTTCCTACTGTCTCTTAGTATTTTCTTGCTTCAGAGTACACACACATGCATTGGGGGTGGAGAAAAAGGGTGCTTTTCCTTGAACTTAGAAGCCCATTTTGATAGGATCCAGTAAGTGACCCTTTATTAATGTGTGAACTCTAAAGATTAGGTGAACATAGTTTATTTTCCAGACTCCTAAGTTGGAAATGTACGCATTTCCACAGTAGAATCTTTGCAGGGGTTTGAAAAACAGCCTATTAAGAATTTTAGCTTGTGACAATCTGTTAAAGCGATCAGCTCCCTTATTGTGAAGAAACTCACTTAAATAGCCTTGTGAGTTAAGTTCTCATTCTGAGCACTCCAATTCATTTTCTATGGAGGGAGTGAGTGTGATGTGTATAATTTAATAGAGCTGTAGCACTGTACCCATTTGGGGCCCTTCATATTGTGTTAAGACTATAATGGCGAAAACCTTCCACCCTGAGACTAGGACACAACTGAATCTCTCTCTGTTAATTATGTGTCCCAGTACCAAAGGCCTGCTGTGAACTTGTTAAGCCAGTGAAGAGAGAGTTTTGTTTTTAGTTGTAACAAAGGTGTTTCCATAAAACTGACCCTTACCAACCCTTCTTTCACTAATGAGATCTGAGATATTCTGCAATTTTACAGCTCTAATAGACTCTCTATGCAATTTTTTAATCTCCTTTTTTATTCAGTTGGTAGAATTATCTGTTGACTGTTTTCAGTAATGTCTAAGGAAACTTAGCAGTTTCTGGATGAGGAAGTTATTTGAAGACTGTTGCCCTTTCTCTCTTCCTTACAAAGTCTTTTAGTGCTGTATACCCCCTTTTTCTTGGTAATAACACCCTCCATATTTTTTAATTGCCAGGAAGCAAGGAAGATCAAGAACATATATGATTATGTAATTATTTGCATATGTGCAGTTGACAATCCAGTGTTAGTCAAATAAGTTAGTCAAATAAATTGCCAACTCAGTTTTAAATTTCTGAAATACTGTCGTACCCCAAAGCTACTTTAGTATCTATGTTAGGTAAAGGTTTATTTCCTGTAAGTACACAGCCCATAAGCAGCAACAGTCAGCTCATGGCCCATTGCGTTACCCACGATCAGTGTTGTTAAAAAGATCTGCTTTTCATTCCTCAGCCCTTCTTCTGTTGGACATACTGACCATTGATGGGTTCCTGTGTCTTCAATATATTCGTTCCTGAGATCTTGATTCTTTTCAGACCCCTTTTGTCTTACATGGAACATGGACAGCAATAACAGAAGGAATAGTGAAAGCAAATCCTTGTAAACGTATACAAAAATCACACCACGCTAATTAATATTAGAGCGACTAAAGTGCTAGGATCTAGTATGGTTTATTTTTGAGCGGCACCACATCTCTTGGTGATTGTGAGGGAAAGCGGATTCTGTCCTCAAACCACAATTTTTGTTCTGTGACAGAAGAAAAAAGCGGGCGAACTCCTGGGCTTACAGAAAGAACCCTGCTAACCTGTCACCTTCAAACGGCAAGCAGAATGCAGTCAGTGTAAGGGAGGGAGATACTTCGTGGATTGGACTGCTGTAGAGTGTTGTCTTTGACATTGCCCTTGATTCTTAGGGCATTCCTGTATAAAGATTATATTCATTGGAAGCCGTTAGTCTATCCTGGGATGAGTGACTGTACCACATAAAATTATAAGGTAGATGCAGTTTCTGACATCTGCCCAGAACACAACTGGATAGAAATTGTAATTTAGCATAGACTCGGATTATCCAGCAGGAACTCCTATAGTTTCTATTTTGCTGACAACCCTTTGAAATGCAGGAATCCCTTTGTTTTGCCACAGTATAACTATTGAACATGTATTTGCTCAGTTTTTGGTTGTTATCACATATTTTGTATAAATCATTCTTCATTAAGGATAGTCTGTCTTGGAGCATAAATTCCCCATTCTGGAAAAAGTATGTCTCATTTGCATGACTTGTACAGTATTTAGCATAGAATCTCAGGGAATTTATAAAAAAAGACTAGTTGATACTAAATGCTGCTTCATTTGTTGGCCTCACCATTTTCCCGTGGTTTATCCGTCTCCCTGATTAGAAACTTATTTTGCCTTTTGGAGGAGCCTTTATTATTTTATTTTTTTTAAGAAGGGAATACATTTTCTTTTTGGCTTCGTGAAACTTATTAGATGCATATGATTCCTGAGCCATTTGCAGGAGCCTCGCAGACTGAAATGAAGCAGACTGAGTGCACAACATCACGCCCTGCCCTCTTGGACTTAATGAATGATAATGGAGTGACTACTTTACTTTTTATCTTCCAGGTGATCATTTGAAGATCTGTCCCCAGGGTTATACCTGCTGTTCTCAAGAGATGGAGGAAAAGTACAGCCTGCAAAGTAAAGATGATTTCAAAAGTGTGGTCAGCGAACAGTGCAATAATTTGCAAGCTGTCTTTGATTCCCGGTACAAGAAGTTTGATGGTACGTTATTCAAGTCACATTAAATAGTTGACAGTTAAGTTCTTACAGTAACTTTTTCAGGCCTTCTCTTTTCCCTTAGTGCTTAAGTTTTCTCCCAAGATGTTCTTTATCCTTGATGGAGACCAGGGGCAAATTCACCCTTCAGGTTTAGTACCAGAATCCTTCTGGGTGCACTAGAATCTGTATGGTAGGCATTATGGAAGTATGGTCACAAGAAGCCAAAAAAAAAAAAAAATAGATTAGTTTAATTTAAATGCTTTCATTTACTTTCTTGGGTGAACACAGAATAGTGTTGTTGACGCAAGTTGCTTACAAAAAAAGGCTTCCTAATACAAAGCAGGCGTCTAAAAACCGTCTTAGTCAAAATAACAAAAGCGGTTTTGCAGATGCTAGACTTCAAATTAAATTTCAAAATGGATCCCCAAAGACAACTAGAATTCCTAGAACACAGACAGGATGAAAGCCCAGGTTTTGAGCATCCGACGCAGAAATAGCCGCTAAACTCTACTCTTCATTAAACTGGGCCCCATCCTCAGCCTCATTTTAGCTTGGGCTCTGGAGTAGCCTTTTCATGTAAAAGCCACAACAGAACCCATTCTAATCCCCCTGTGCCAGACGTGGCTTCTCACATGCACACTTTCTTTTAATTGTGAAGAAACAGCCAATATGAGCCAAATGAGAGGCACTTCAATCCTATCTGAAGCAATGTTACAGATAACAGACTTTAAAAAAATGGAATGTGGGGTCCAGTACACCTCAGGATTCTTTTCTCTGGTGCTGTTCACTCAGTTTGAAGATTGTTATGAAGTAGATTTAGTTTTAATAGGAATGATTTCCTTTGTGCCTGTTTTAAAGGCCATTCTAATTACATAGTACCTTTGAAGCATGCTTTTCTTGACATTATGTGTGGTGAAGAAGTACAAGGCAAATTTTCTAGATATGAAATGTCTTTGAGTATTTCTGCAAAGGGCTTGTTACCATGGTGAGAAGTTAGACTAAATTAGATTTGATATAGATGATAAGGCAGTCCCCAGCTAAAGAACAGGTTGTATTTCAAATGTTGGCTTTGAGATTTATTATTTCAAACTTAACAACCAGTTTAATAAAGTATGTTAGTTAGGTTCTTAGGCTAGATCACGAATTATATTTAATCTATTACATACTTGAACTAAAACACTATGTAATATATCATTGATCCCTACCCATTTCCACACACTTTGCATGCAAAATTGTATCTTGATTCTATTTCCTTTTCTTGGATGAATGGGAATAATTTATATATCTGTATATCTTTTCATTACCCCATACCCCACTACACATATGTTATCACTGTTAAGAGTATTTAGCAGTATGTTAATGCCGCATGAAAAATGAGTGTTACTGGCAGAATACATCATTGGACCACCTGTCTATGTTGATCACTAAATTATTATTTTTGAAAAGAACTGTATTTTTTTGACTATGGAATTTCTCATCGAAGATAATAACCTAAGCATATTTTTACTTTGGGGAGAAAACTTACAAAGATAATTAGATGGTCATCTTTGAAAACTTAAGATGCCGATATCTAAAAATTAGCACTTAAGGGCCTCATAATGGACTTTAGAAGGAAAACAAAATTCCTGCTCTTTAGAAATGGCTCTTCTGCTAAGTTCTGAGGCTATCTCCTTCAAGTCACCCCGCTTGTTAGACTTGTCTCTCTTCCTGGCCTGGAGCCCACGGTCATTGCCTATGGGCCTACTAGTCTTTCCCCTTCTTGTTCCCCATGGTTTTATAGCACCACTCCTGTGATTCCAATGTGTAGGGTTTTTTTGTTGTTGTTTTAAAAAGCCATACAGAGAAACTTTATCAGTAAGTGTTAACATATGTTTTTTAAAAAGGACAGAAAAACAGTTTCTCTTGCCTTTCCTTACTAGGCTTCACATTCAATAAATATGTCGACTCTGTACTTTAATCAGCTTCAAAACCTATCAGGAAAAAAGATTACGAAACTCTAGTTTGTTTCTTAAGACTTCAAATGAAAGCATGGCATAGGCAATAAAGTTAGTGAGCATAGATTAATGTTTTTTGAAGAAGTAGTAGTGGAATGGGTTTATTTTGGAGATCAGAGCAGAGCTAGACTATTTTGCACATTTTCTCCAAATTAGGTCATCTGAAATGATGAAATAATTTTATGTGGTAAAATCTCAGTTGACTAGTACCCAGCAAACCATAAATCATCTGGTGGTTGCTGCATTGCTTCACTTTTAAGATGGTCGCCTAGGCTCTTCCAACACTTTTCAAGACCTAATAACTTAGGGATATCGAGTAAAGTGCTGTAGGGGGGATTTTTTTTTTTTTTTTTTTGCAGTTTTTGGCTGGGGCTGGGTTTGAACCTGCCACGACTGGCATATGGGGCGGGCGCCCTAATCCTTTGAGCCACAGGTGCCACCCTGTAGGGGGGATCTTGACTCTGAGAAATTCAAGGGTAAGGGTGAGTGCTTTGGTTAAAGAATTGCCCAAACTATTGTAAAAGTCAAACCCTGGGTCTTTGATATGAACGGAAGAGAGTATGTTGGGCAGAGTAACAAGATCGAACCAAGGTAGAACAGCAAAGTTGTACAAAGACAAGTGGAGACACAAAGTGAGGAAATAGCAAAAGAACTCATGGAAACATTCTGGGTCAAGCAACTTTAGATGAGCACTTTTGTCATCTCTAGTTTTCAGAGTAAATTCAGAGTGGTTTTGAGCTCAGGCAACTTCCTCTGTCATCAAAACTTGACTACTGTGTTTTTCTAAAGCAGGAACAAATACTTTTTTTTTTTTTTTTGAGACAGAGCCTCAAGCTGTCACCCTGGATAGAGTGCTGTGGCATCACAGCTCACAGCAACCTCCAGTTCCTGGGCTCAAGCGAGTCTTCTGCCTCCGCCTCCCAAGTAGCTGGGACTACAGGCACCCACCACAACGCCCGGCCATTTTTTGGTTGCAGCCGTCATCGTTGTTTGGCGGGCCCGGGCTGGATTCGAACCCGCCAGCTCAGGTGTACGTGGCTGGTGCCCTAGCCCATTGAGCCATAGGTGCCGAGCCAGCAATTACTTTTTTTAATAAATACACTTTTCAATAAAAGTTTTCATTAAAAATAATGCTTTGGGGCTTGCAGGGTATTAACCTTCTGTTACCAGAAATCATCATATTATCCCATCTTTCCATCATTCAACCATGCATTGTCAGTGGTTTAGTGTAAGCTCTGGCATTTTGGGGGAGTCATCAGATTTGTGTGATGAATCCCTTCTCTATCTAGTTCTCTTATCTATAAGGGCCTTTTTTGTTGTACACTTCTAATTTTCTATTGTTTGCATATCTCAAGAAACTATAGAAAGTAAATCAGTTTATCTATATATATTTATTTATTTATTTATTTATTTTCAGCTTTTGGCCGGGGCTGGGTTTGAACCTGCCACCTCTGGCATATGGGACCCGTGCCCTACTCCTTTGAGCCATAGGCACCGCCTCCTATATTTTTTAATTTTTTTTTTTGAGACTGTCTTGCTTTCTCTGTTGCCTGGGCTAGAAGGCAGTGGCCTCATCATAACTCACTGAAGCCTCAAACTCCTGGGCTCAAGTGATCTTGCTTCAGCCTCCCAAGTAGCTGGGATTATAGACCTGTGCCACTATGCTTAGCTAATTTCAATTTTTCTTTTGTAGAGACAGGATCTAACTCAAGCTTGGCTCAAGAATCTTCCTTCCTTGGCCTGTCAAGGTGTTAGGGTATTAGGATTATAGGTGCAAGACACTTCACCCAATCTAGTTTTTAAGTCATAAAGTGTGTGAGTGTATATGTGGCGTGTATGTGTGTGTGTGTGTGTGTGTGTGTGTGTGTGTGTGTGTGTGTGTTCAGGTGAAATAGAGAATCCTTTTCTTTGGCAGCTTCTCCCTCTCCAGCTAAATTCTTAGGCTTCCCATATTTCAGATGTATACTCTGAGTTTCAAGACTCACCGCTTGTATTTTTCTATACTGTATTTTGTTTAGCCACTGTTTATCTTAGGATGTTCAGTACCAGAAATCTACCGTCCTAAGCTGGAGACAGAGCCAGAGCATGATAGTGACAGAGCTAGCTGCTCCCCCTCTTGGCCAGTTCTGGGAATTGTTGTGGTAGTACAACTGCTAATTAACATAGCTGAGTCAGTTGTCTCATGAATATGCTAATCACGTTCTCAGTTCAGAGGAGTTGGGGAAAATTGTTTGGCAAAGGAAATAGAAATAGTAGAAGTGGGGCATAATCCATGTTTTGGGACTGTGGCATAAAGATTCCCCCCCCCATAAAGATTCTGGCATTTTGTGTGTCGATTTTAAAAGAAGTCCAGTTAAGAACCCAAGTGAGGTAAATTGATTAGAGCTGCCAGGTTAAATATATTTCTGAATTACATAGTAAAAATGATGTAACAGCTATGAAGTACTATTACTGCTAAAGAACTCAGTGTAGCAAGCAGTTTGCTAGATATTTTGCAGGTTAAAAGAAATCTTAAGGAAATAGAGATGTTTCATACTAGTCTATTGGGAAAACTCCTTTAATTTGTGATTTTAAGAGCAAATTTAGCAGCCTTGAATGGGAAGTAGAACACACTGAATTGTCACCCCAGTTCTGCAGTGAACTTACTGTGACATGGGGCAATTAACTGGGTCTCAGTTTTCCCATCTATAAAATGAGGGGGTTGAACTAGATCTCTAAAAACCCTTTGAATTCTAAAAATTCTGCGAGAATCTTTTAAGCATGTGACTAGAGCAGCTGCTTTACTGAAAGGTCTTACAAGATGTTAATTAGCCATCTGTATAGTACCCTCTATTTTTCCCCTATCATTTCTTAACTCTCAGCTACTTTCACTAGGTCTTTGAAAACCCTCCCAGGAGCCTGAAGCTTGTTAACTCGAATAATAGTAGAAATTTGCTGAATTAGCTGAAAACGCACATAAAAGAAATAATTGTCTGTCCCGTGTATCTACATGGGCCAAGTGTAAATCAGAGCAGCTACTCTTCCCTTCAGCCTTCAAGCCCCCTTGTTTTCTGTCATTTCCCAGAGGCTGGGCAGGAAGTGCTCTTCAGACTTAGGCAAATCTGTATTTTAATCCCAGCCTGAAAATTTTCCATACTTCATGTTGACCATTACGTAACTAAGCCAGTAGAAAAACCAGTTTGGAGCCTCAGTGAGTTGACAGTGTGGAAGTGAAAGGAAATGCCCCTTTCCCCGAAGATTTGCTGAGAGATCAACTAAAAATTAAGGCAGATTAATAAGAGGAAGAGGTTTGTTTACTGTGCACATGGGGAGAATGACAGTGATTACCCAATATCCCAATGGGATCCAGATATTTTTGCACTTTACATTTAGAGGCCATGGGGAGATGAGGAATATAGGTAATTCTGTTTAGATGCAATAAATGTTTGCTTGGGAGGTTGAATAAATGGGGGAAACAGATTGCCTTGTAAATGATTCTCTTTGGAAATGAACCTGACAGACTAAAACTATGTTTAAAATTATTTGTTCCCTGTCTGGTTGTATTTTTTTTCCTGTTTCTCTGGAGACAGAGTCTCGCTATGTTGCTCTTGGTAGAGTGCTGTGGCGTCACAGCTCACAGCAACCTCAAACTCTTGGGCTTAAGCGATCCTCTTGCCTCAGCCTCCCCAGTAGCTGGGACTACAGGTTACCGCCACAACAGCACGGCTAATTTTTGGTTGCAGTTGTTGTTGTTTTTAGCAGGCCTGGGTGGGATTTGAACCCACCAGCCCTAGTGTATGTGGCCAGGCCCTAACCACTGAGCTATGGGCACCGAGCCTGGTTGCATTCTTGATTTTCTTTCGTGCAATATAGTGAGATAACAGGAAAAGGAAGGAAAGTCAGTAGTTCTTTTGATGAGTTCATTTTGTTATATGGATGGAGGGAAAGCCCTTTCCAAAGGCCTATTGATCTCTAGGGGCCTTTAATTCAAAATTGTCTACCAAGGAATCATATTATGGGGTGAAATTTCCTGAGCTCTTTCAAAGGTATTAGAATTCATAGACCCATGAAAGCATGAACTCAGCGGAAGTGAGCTGTCTACTTACCTTAAAAGACAAATATGTCCAACTAAGCTTCACGGTCATTAGCTAAGCTGAACTTTCTGGAATTTTTATGACCCCTGATCTTAACTATTTTTTAACTATGTGGATTTATTATTATCCTTTGCACAGCCGAACTTAACTTTCTAAAGACCTCCTGGGAGATTTTTAGGTTAAAATAAATCTAAAACATCCTCAAAGTAAGAATGTCAGAAATGTTTAGTGTAATGTACAACATATATTTGCTTTTAATCCTTGTCTCCGATTTTATTTATTAAGACTTTTGAAAATTTCCTTTGCTTTTTAAAACATCTGCTACAAGTGTAGGGGCAACATTTCTCAGGCTAAGTAGCCACAAAAATACAGAGCAAGATGGGAGGACTTCTAGCCTTCCTGCGAATGCAGTATTCCTTCCAGTTCATACGCACGGTCTTTGATTTAGTTGGAAAGCACTGCCACTCCTTTCCTTTACAATTCTATTTTCTTTTCCTTCCATGTGAAAGAGACTAAAAAGCTAGGTACGTTTGCTTATTCTTTTATAATCTCTTTGTGAAACTTGACTGCCAGCTAACTTGTAATCAAATCAAGAGCTCAGACAAAACACTTAATTTCTCTATTGACAAAGGTTTTTCTGCCTTTTGAGTTGTTATCTGAAGTGTGACCAATTGTTGCTCTAGCATTGGCTATCTCGTTGGATTGAAAATGCTGTGGAGCTTCTACAGAGCCCAAAGCACTTTTACCTTGGGCCTCTAATACTAATACTAGCTTAGACTTCTTGAGAAGGCATGACATCTGCAAGAAGCAGTGATCTGTTTAGAGGTGAGTAAATACACAGAAGAGCTTCAGCTGAGCTTCTATTGACTCTGTTTCTTTGCACTTTAGGTCTGGGTGTTTGAAATGTTATTCATCACTGCCACACCCCACTTTTAGGTATCTGTCTGTCCAGGCAAAAGAAAGTGCTTATTTAATCTAGCACTGACTCCAGCTGATTGGCTGAGAGAATTCTTGAGCCAGGCAGGCTTTGGGCCTTTCTTATCCATCTCCATCACCCTCTCTCTTAAAAGAATTAAGCGGGCAGCACCTGTCGCTCAGTGAGTAGGGCACCGGCCCCATATCCCAAGGGTAGCGGGTTCAAACCCGGCCCCAGGCAAACTGCAACAAAAAATAGCCGGACATTGTGGTGGGCGTCTGTGGTCCCAGCTACTCCGGAGGCTGAGGCAAGAGAATTGCCTAAGCCCAGGAGGTGGAGGTTGCTATAAGCTGTGACTCCACAGCACTCTACCAAGGGTGATAAAGTGAAACTCTGTCTCTAAAAAAAAAAAAAAGAAAGAAAAAAAACAAGAAAGAATTAACCAAGCAATGGAAACTCCTATAATAAATATAACTCAGACAGCAAGGGTGGTACATGGGCATACCTTTTCTGGAGGTCAATTTGGCAAGTGTATTAGAAGTTTTGAATAGCAGGCCAGATGTGGTGGCTCACACCTTTAATCCCAGCATTCTGGGAGGCTGAGGCAGGCAGAGCATCTGAGCTTAAGCGAAACCCCATCTCTAAAAATAGCCAGGCATTGTGGTGGGCGCCTGTAGTCCCAGCTACTTGGGAGATTGAGGCAAGAGATTCACTTGAACCCAAGAGTTGGAGGTTGCTGTGAGCTATGACACCATAGTTCTCTTCCAAGGGTGAAAAACTGAGACTCTGTCTCAAACAAACAAAAAAAAAGTTTTGAATAGCAGACCATATCAGTAGTAACTGAGTATAATTTATGACTTTCTGGTACACCATGCCTTAGCAGGCACTCTTAAGGAATGACATTGTGCCATGATAATAGATTAAAAAAAAAAAGAGGAAATAGCCACAAACCTCAGTTCGTCAATAAAAATACTTGCTTCTTTTCCCCCTTAAATTTGTAGGTGCTTATTTTAGCTATTTTTCACTCACTACTTGATCTCAGGAGAAAGAATAGATGGGTGTACCTCTTTAGTTTTCTAATAGTTTGGAAAGTATGATTTGTAGCATTTACAAGGAAGCTTGTTTCTTCAAGAATTTTGTCAATGTGGGCTCGGCGCCTATGGCTCAGCGGACTAAGGCGCCAGCCACGTACACCTGAGCTGGCGGGTTCGAATCCAGCCTGGGCCCGCCAAACAGCATTGACGGCTGCAACCAAAAAATGGCCGGGCGTTGTGGCAGGTGCCTGTAGACCCAGATATTGGGAGGCTGAAGCAAGAGACTCGTTTGAGCCCAGGAATTGAAGGTTACTGTAAGCTGTGATGCCACGACACTCTTATCCAGGATGACAGCTTGAGGCTCTGTCTCCAAAAAAAAAAAAGAAGAAGAATTTTGTTGCTGTGGCTCCAGCACCTGTAGCTCAAGTGGCTAAGGCACCAGCCACATACACCAGAGCTAGAGGTTTCAAATCCAGCCCAGGCCTGCCAAAGGACAATGACAATTACAACCCCAAAATAGCTGGACATTGTGGCGGGCGCCCAGGCTCCTATAGTCCCAGCTACTTGGGAGACTGAGGCAAGAGAATCGCTTAAGTCCAGGAGTTGAAGGTTACTGTGAGCTGTGATGCCACAGCACTCTACCCAGGGCAATAACTTGAGGCTCTGTCTCAAAAAAAATTCGTTGATGTGATAACTTAATGTTTGCATGCCATACCAGTGCTGTCAAATTCAGCATTTATAGTAAAGAGGAAATTAATCCATATATGTAAAAGGCAGTGTCCTAATAATGTAAATATATACGGCACTAATTTATAATGCCAAGCAAATGGATTACTAGAAAGGGATTCTAATCTCTTAGATCATGGGTTAATTCTAGAATGTATTCTAGCTCATTAATCAACAGGCAGTCAATTGTTTATAAAGGAGTAATGTTTATAATGGCATTTAATAGCAGAACTTTAGGCCCTTTGACCTGTTTCAAGAATTTTGAGTGTCTACTTTATGCAAGAGAAGTCGCTAGGGATAGAAGTTTAAGAAGTACATGATGTTCTTCCCTTTTTTAAAAGACAGGGTATTTACATAGAAAACTTTTATATGAAAAAGCTTTGCCTTTTCACTCAAGTTTTTTCCATATTAAATTGGTACTGCTTACATTAAGAAGAAGTAAATTTTAGAGCTAGAAATTACATACACTCCCCTAGCTCATTCTTTGTACTGAGTAGACATCTGGGAACAAAGGTGGTATGCAAATGAAATTCATGTTGGGAGCATTGACCTGCTAATTTTCAATTTTTATATGGGTGTGATATATCTGGCATTCTCTCTCTTAATACAGTGTAAGCTCTCTTTCTGAGGATGAGGTTTCTTCATTCCCTGTTTTGCATGCAGCGTTCACTCCTGCCCTCATAGATGTCTGGGACATTTCACAACCTTGGAACTAGAGCCATTAGGCATTTTCCCTTTGGATAAACAGCTTCCACTTTTATAAGGCTGTGGATCTTTTTAGCATACCTCCAGCATATTTGGCTTTATTTATGTTCCCCTAGATAAGTGATTTTCAACCACTGCTGTGGCACACTGGTGTGCTGTGAGAGGATCTTAGATGTGCTGCTAAAAGTTTTCAAGATAATTTATAAAATTATTTTCAAAAGGAGTTCAAAGCACATAAGTATATTCCTTTTTTTATTTCATTATTATTTTTTTTTTTTGGTCTACATAATTTAAGTGTGCTGGGGAAGTTTATAGGTTCAAGTGTGCCATGAGATAAAAAAGGTTGAAAGGGTGGCTCGGGGCCTGTAGCTCAGTGAGTAGGGTGCCAGCCACATACACCAAGGCTGGCAGGTTTGAGCCTGGCCCAGGTCTGCTAAAACAACAGTGACAACTGCAACCAAACAATAGCCGGGCATTGTGGCAGGTGCCTGTACTCCCAGCTACTAGGGAGGCTGAGGCAAGAGAATCACTTGTGCCCAAGAGTTAGAGGTTACTGTGAGCTGCGATGCCACAGCACTGTACCGAGGGCAACAAAATGAGACTCTGTCTCAAAAACAAACAAATGAACAAATCAAGAAAAACCACAGCCTAGAAGGCAGGGAGCTGGGAAATAAATACATGTGCCAGCCTCTTGGACCTTCCAACCTTCCAACCTCACATTTCCTGCAATTTCTCCTAAAGGTAGACTCCTACCTGAAGACAGAGAATCAAAGAGTGTTGGGATTGGGTCCATAGAGTCAGCCTCCCAGGGCACAAAGCAGTGCAAAAAATGGATTGAGGTAGGATTAAGGAGGACAGAGACCAACCAGTACACTCTACAATCAGACTATGGAGTCTACGAGAACGGACGCTGTATC
>CAUYON010115575.1:0-17901 GCA_963573935.1 Arctocebus calabarensis | reverse complement strand
GCCCCATATACCAAAGGTAGCGGGTTCAAACCCAGCCTCGGCCAAACTGCAAAACAAAAACAGCCGGGCGTTGTGGTGGGCGCCTATAGTCCCAGCTACTCGGGAGGCTGAGGCAAGAGAATCGCCTAAGCCCAGGAGTTGGAGGTTGCCGTGAGCTGTGTGACACCACGGCACTCTACTGAGGGTGATAAAGTGAGAGATTCTGTCTCACAAAAAAAAAAGAAACTTTGGAACTTAATAAGTTGGGTATTGAGTAAGCTTAGTGCAACCTTTGCTCCATTTATGAAAGAAGGAAAAATATCTTATTAGCCATAAATTGGGCTGCAAGTCCAAAGATGGGAAAGGATGCATGTTATGAGAAAGCATTATTTTCTGTTTCAAAAATTGATATATACATGCTCACTCGACTTCTTCAAGCTGCTCATGTGCTCTGTGGCCTGATCCATCTCCTCTGTGGTACTGGCAAGTTCTGGGGAGATGGCTACTTCTCCCAGCTGGTAAGAACCTTTATATAGATATAGATTTAAAAAAATTTTTCTGCAAGGCTGAATAACCAACTATTTTAATGATCTGAAACCAGCTAAGATGACAGTACTTTGGGTTTGCTTCTGATTCATAGTGTTCTATAGAAAGCACAAGCAAAAATAAATAATTTATGAATGATGTGGTATGTTTATGATTTATTTACAGCCCAGAAGTCATGCTCAGTCAGGGAGCATCAAAGCCCTATACCTCAGCCTGCCATTTAAAGCAGTGTTTGGGGAAATACAGGACAAGACAGAACACAACAGCTGTGCTGTAACTTTATATATGGCAATAAAAAAGAAACTTAAATATTTGCTGAGAAATAAACTAAACAATGATGATTATAAAAGGTGGCTTTGTGGAAACTAGAAATATTGAAAGACTGACTATTGATACCATGAAAGAAATTGCAGATGATCCTTGAACAACAATGCTGGGGTCAGGGGCACTGATACTGAGCTGTTGAAAATCCATGTGTAACTTTTGACCCCCCCAAATCTTAACTACAAATAGCGGACTGTTGACCTGAAGCCTTACCAATAACGTAAACAGTCAATTAACACATATTTTGTAAGGTAGTTGTGTATATATACATATACGTGTTATAAAATGTATTCTTTTTTTTTTTTTTTTTGAGATAGAGCCTCAAGCTGTCACCCTGGATAGAGTGCTGTGGTATCACAGCTCACAGCAACCTCCAATTCCTGGGCTCAAGCGAGTCTCCTGCCTCTGCCTCCCAAGAAGCTGGGACCACAGGCGCCCGCCACAACGCCCGGCCATTTTTTTGGGGGGGGAGGTTGCAGCCGACATTGTTGTTTGGCAGGCCAGGCTGGATTTGAACCTGCCAGCTCAGGTGTACATGGCTGGCGCCTTAGCCTGCTGAGCCACAGGCGCCGAGCCTAGAATGTATTCTTAAAGTGAGCTAGAGAAAGGAAAATATTAGAAAATCATAAAAAACAAAATATATTCACTATTCATTTAGTGGAAGTGGATCACCATGCAGGCTCATCCTCGTCCCAGGTTGAGCAGACTGAGGAGGAGGATGCAGAGGAAGGGACAGTCCTGCTGTCTCGGGGACGCAGAGGTGGGACACAATCTGCATGAGTGGACCCACACGCTCAAGCCCGTGATCTCGAGGGTCCACTGTAAATCTGTGACATGTTACAACTTTCTCTGTAGGTGTTTTTCCTAATTAATCCTCCATAGTATCTTGTGATTTTGTTGTAAAGTCATTTCTGAGTATTCCTAATAATTAGGAATAAATAAATTCCTAATAAATTAGGAATACTAATAAACATTCGGTATTTTTTTTAAACTTAGGAAATAATTCTGCTATGGACTGAACATTTGTGACCCTGCCGAATTCATGTGATCTCTACTGTGATGGTGTTTGAAGATGGGACTCCATTTTCTTTTTTTTTTTTTTTGTAAGAATCTTATCACCCTCGGTAGAGTGCTGTGGCGTCACACAGCTCACAGCAACCTCCAACTCCTGAGCTTAGGGGATTCTCTTGTCTCAGCCTCCCGAGTAGCTGGGACTACAGGTGCCCGCCACAATACCCATCTATTTTTCTATTTTGCAGTTCAGCCAAGGCTGGGTTTGAACCCACCACCTTCAGTATATGGGGCTGACGCCCTACTCGATGAGCCACAGGTGCTGCCCTTTTTAAAATTTTTAAATTTTTTTTATTTTTGGGACTCCATTTTTGATGACTCAGAAATTCACTCATTTCTAAGTATCCCTAGTAAATTAAGAATAATAATAAAAATTCCTAATACAATTAGGAATACTCAGAGATGAGTATTCTGAGTGAATTCTCTATGATGAGCAAGCTTGTGAGAAGAAGTTCACCATGGGTGGTTTGGGAGGTTCATTTCCATCAATTCTGCCTTTTCCATGGAGCCAGGCCAGTTATATCTCACTAGTGTCTTGGTCATTATTAAAGATAAAAATCAACACTAACACATTTTCATCCCAAGGGGGGATTCTCACACATATAATGTACTCCCTGCACCCTTTGTATGTATGGAAATAATCACTCTCCCTGGAAAAGAGACTTTGGTAAATGATCCTTAGCATGAATTTTACTTTTTTTCCTTTCCTTCTAATACACTAATTCTTGTGGGAAATTCAGCCTGCCTCAACAAATACCCATAGACTTGGTGCCATTTACTTCTCACTGCGCTGGAGGTTGGAAGTCCAAGGTCGAAGTTCTAGCAGATTTAGTATCTGGTGAGGGTCCCCCTGACTGCCAAGGGCCACCTGATTGCTGTATTCTCCCATCTCTCTGGTGTCTCTTCCTATTAGGGCACTAATCCCTTCCCAAGGGCTCCACCCTCATGACCTCATCTAAGCCTGATTCCTCCCAGAGATCCCATCTCCAAACACCATCACAGTAGAGATCTCATTAATTTGGCAGGGCCACAAACATTCAGTCCATAGCAGAATTAATTCCTAAGTTAAAAAAACTAAAACACAACAGCACAGAAATTATAAAACAGACACAAGACACTCCAGTGGCAAAGGCCCAGGGCGAGTTGGTGAGATCCAAGCTCCCAGCTGTGGTGACATTTGATGACATTCACTCCCTTCCTGCTGGCTGTGGTTGCCTCAGGGACCCAAGAATTCTTAGGCTTTGCAAGAGGCATGTCAAAGTGTACAGGCAATCCGAGTAGCATTTCAGGTGACTGGATAGCAGGACCCTTTCATTGTATCAAAGTTTGCTGTACTCAAGCCTGTGGGGGCGTGATATGCACACTGAGCAGGTGAGGTGTCTGCTGTGGCAAGTACCAGGCTTCAGACCCTCCAGAGTAAAATCAGTAAAGGCAAACGGGTTGTAAAATAAACTGTTCTTTCCCCCACTTTCCCTCCCACTAGCTTTTGAGTTGATTAATGTGACATTATTAGAATCTGTCTTACTTTCTCTCTTAGGACAAAGAAATGGAAAATGCAGATGCTTTAAGAGTAAGAATGAAAGTCTTGCCAGAAAGCAAGGGGTCTTCTGGAAAACGGGGTCCTTTGGGATGTATAGGCCCTGACTGACCAGGAGAAAGCAAAGCAGACCCCACATCTCCAGATCGGGGTGCTCAGGGCTTGTGGGGCCGAGGTGACACCGCCGCCCGGGCTGGTGTGGGCCCTGCGGTGACACACCTGCCACCAGCCTTGCACACCACACAGCCAAACCCACCGTCTGGACTATCACTGTTCTGGGGAACTGGAACCTGATATTAAAAGCCAGCTTCGGACAGACGGGGTGCCCCTCCAGCTGCCCTGCGAGTGAGTTCATCCAAAACAGCGTGTCAGAGAGGGTCCCACTCCTGTGACCAGGCGCCAGCATTGCCACTGCGGGGCGTGGGGGGCACGGGGACAGGGCTGTTTTCCCGAAATGACTTTAGCCGAGAGGGGACACTCGCCCAAGCCTCTCTCTGGTGAACTGTCAGGGTCAGTCTTCTGTCACGACCTGTAGTGACCCACAGGGCAACTCACCGGAAATAGGACAGAGCCTGGTCACAGAAGCCTGGGAGGTGGCGGAGGGGGCCCGAGAAAAACAGCTGACGCGGGCGGTTCAGTGCAAAGCGCTGCAGCCCCCGGCCTGACCGGCTCGGCCAGCGGCCAGCGCACAGGGGATGTGACCCCGGCTGGCGCTGCTCAGACGCGAGGTGGCAGACACCGTGGCGGGGAGGTCGCAGCAAGGAGAACCCTGAGCCGGACAGGTCAGGGGACCAGGGTGAGCGGCGATCTCGACCTGGACCAGGGATGGAAGTGCGTCCTGTCACACGTGCCCTGCGTGCACCTGCTCGCAGCCACACGCCGGCATTAAAAGCTCAGGTTCTGGAAAAGCAGGCTGGACCCTAACCATGGAAAGCTTTTATGCGAGACTGAAGAATCTGGCCTTTGTTTTGTGGAATTTTGTGGTTCACTTGGTCAGAACAGTACTTCTAAAAATACCTCGTGTCCATGCCTTTAGCAGAATTGCCACTCTTTGCTGGCCAGAGAAGCTGACCGGCTCGCCTCCCTGTTGTTTTATGCTCAGTTGGGTCTCACGCTTACATTACCTGCCGGTCATTCAGTTTTCAACCTTGTTTCAGGTTTTCGGCTTTTTTTTCTTAAATTAATTAATTAATTAATTATTAATTTTTTTTTTGAGACAGGTTCTTAGTCTGGGGCCCTGGGTGGAGTGCCACAGCATCAGCCTCGCTCACAGCAACCTCAAACTCCTGGGCTCAAACCATCCTCCTGACTCAGCCTCCTAAGTAATTGGGACTGCAGGTACCACCCACAACACCCAGACAACTTTTTCTGTTTTTAGTAGAGATAGGAGTCTCACTCTTGCTCAGGGTGGTCTTGAACTCCTGAGTTCAGGCAATCTTCCCACCTGGGCCTCCCAGAGTACAAGGATTACAGGAATGAGCCACTGTCCCTGGCCTAATAATGGATCGTGAGCTGGAAAGTAACATTTTTAGGAAGATTATTCTTACAGAGAGATGAAAGTAGCATGGGAGAAAGAAAAAAAAAGAGTAGAAGTTGCAGTACTGTTAAGAAGTACTAGTTAATTTTCTTATTGATTCATTTGAGTTCTCTGTGGATCGTACTTATGAGACCTTTGTCGGAAACATAACCTGCAAAAATCTTCTCCCATTCTGAAGGCTGTCTGTTTGATTTACTTGCAGTGCCCTTAGCTGTGCAGAAGCTCTTTAGCTTGATCCGATCCCAGTAATATATTTTTGCTGTTGCTTCAATTGCCAAGGGGTCCTCCTCACAAAATATTTTATTTTCCCAGGCCAATTCAAGCATTTTCCTTGCACTCTTTTCTAGTATTTTTATAGTTTCATGTCTTAAGTTTAAATCTTTTATCCAGTGAGAATCAATTTTCGTTAGTGGTGAAAGGTGAGGATCCAGTTTCAGTCTTCCACAGGTCGCTAGCCAGTTCTCCCTGCACCATTTGTTAAATAGGGAATCTTTTCCCTGGTGTATGTTGTTGTCAAGCTTATCAAAGATTAAATGATGACACGATTCTCTCTTGGTCCTCTATTCTGTTCCATGCATCTACAGCTCCATTTTTGTCCCAGTACCATTGTTTTTGTTTGTTTGTTTTTTAGAGACAGAGTCTCACTTTGTCATCCTTGGTAGAGTGCTGTGGCATCACAGCTCACAGGAACCCCCACTTAGGCGATTCTCTTGCCTCAACCTCATGAGTAGCTGGGACTACAGGTACCTGCCACAACACCTGGCTATTTTTTTGTTGCAGTTTGGCCAGGGCCAGGTTCAAACCTGCCACCCTCGGTATACGGGGCCGGTACCCTACTCACTGAGCCATAGGCACTGCCCCAGTACCACTGTTTTGATCACTATAGATTTATAGTATAATCTGAAGTCTGGTAGATGTGATACTTCCTGATTTGTTTTTATTTCTAAGTAATGTATTGGCTAGTTGAGGTTTTTTCTGATTCCATATAAAAACGAAGTACTATTTTTTCAAGTTCTTTAAAGTATGAGATTAGTGCTTTGATAGGGATTGCATTAAATGTTTACTACAGCCCAATTCACAGTAGCCAAGTCATGAAAGCACCTTAAATGTCCATCAACCCAAACAGATAAGCGAATTGTGGTATATGTATACCACGGAGAACTATGCAGCCATGAAAAGAGGGAGACTTTACGTCTTTTATATTTACCTGGATGGAGCTGGAACATATTCTTTGTAGTAAAGTATCTCAAGAATGGGGAAAAAAATATCCAATGTACTCAATACTATTGTGAAACCAATATATAAACACACATCCGTACGAATGGTAAAACACAAAGATGGTCCAGATAGAAAGAGGGGAGCGGAGGGAGGAGGGAGGGGAAGGCGAGTGGCAGGATCTCACCTATTGTACATGATGCAAGTGTACATTTCATAACTAAGACCTTATTATAAATGTCTTACCACAAAAATAAGTAAGTGAGGGTGGCATCCATGGCTCAGTGAGTAGGGCGCCAGCCCCATATACCGAGGGTGGTGGGTTCAAACCCGCCCAGGCCAAACTGCCACAAAAAAAATAGCCGGACATTGTGATGGGTGCCTGTGGTCCCAGCTACTCAGGAGGCTGAGGCAGGAGAATTGCCTACGCCCAAGAGCTGGAGGGTTGCTGTGAGCAGTGAGGCCACAGCTCTCTACTGAGAGCGATAAAGAGAGACTCAGTCTCAAAAAAAAAAAGAGTAAGTGAGGTGATGGTTATGTTAGTTTGATTTTAAGTGTTCTGCATTGTATATCAATTGCATACACTTCTCCAGTGTATGTTG
This sequence comes from Arctocebus calabarensis, assembly GCA_963573935.1. Taxonomy (NCBI): domain Eukaryota; kingdom Metazoa; phylum Chordata; class Mammalia; order Primates; family Lorisidae; genus Arctocebus; species Arctocebus calabarensis. The sequence continues at coordinate 11,090 of CAUYON010115575.1, read as the reverse complement.
TTGTCAAGCTTATCAAAGATCAAATGATGACATGATTCTCTCTTGGTCCTCTATTTGTTGGTCATCACATTGTACCCCATAAATGTATACAGTTATGATTCAATAAAAATTAAGTAAAAAAAAAAAAAAAGAAGTACTAGTTAAGAGGTATAGGACTGTCCGTGTACGAGTTACACGTACCTAGTCTAGAACTGTGGAAACAGAAGAGGGACAAGCTAAGCACAAATCATGATATCAAAGCTTAGCTTGGGTATAGAGGACAGAGCAAAGAGAAACTTCAAAAATAATGTCAAAGACTGCTTATCCTGTGAACAGAGATAGGGAAGCGAAATAGAACAATAAACTTAGGCTGACGTGAGGGGAGGGAGGAGATGGTAGGTGAATTTTAGAACCCACTTGTTTTGCTGATGTTGCCACTGTTACAGACAGGCTCACTCAGAACACAGAATTTTCCTCCGAAAAGCTGTGAGTTGGACATTGTCTCTTGTCCTATCTTTCCCAAGACTAATGGAGGACATCCAATTAGGACAGCTGGCTGGGGTAAAGTTTAGTCTGTGGCTGTGGAGAAAAGCCAAATGGACTGGAATGGAATCTGTGTCCTTGACCAGAGGAGCAAGGGACTAGCTGTTTCAGCTTTGGCCATTGCTGCTATAAAATCTAATCAGACATTGGCTTCCTGTCCTCAGCCTTCTTGCCAGCTGGATGGTCACCTTGCCTCACTGCCTGAGCCAGCTGTGGGTAGATGTCACACTGAACTTTCTCAACTCTCTTCTCTCTTTTCAGCTCATCTGTCTTGATCAAGGGCAGGGATTGATCAGGGTGAGCATGATGGAGAGTGGGGTACGTTTGGCCAAGTCAGTAAGGCAGCGTGTGCTCTGAAGGCTTGTCGTGTGCCCTGCTGCCCATCTGTGGTCTGAGTCCTGCTCTATGATGCCAAATGTGGTCTTTGCTAATAGTTGTCACTGTGCATCCCCCACAGACAGTAACAAAAATTTAGAAAATAAAGTTCCTGTGATTTATAAACATTTTATAATGACTCAAAAAAAGTTAAAAACAAAGAAAAGAAGAAAAAAAATAGCCTATCCAAATCCGTAAAATCCAAAATGAATGGAGCAACATGTGTGGGTGAGCGTCTTGCACCTGTGCTTGGGTCTTTGTTGAAGACAGTGGCCCTGCAACTCCATTTAAGACCCATCTGGAAATTATTTACTTTCACTGGAAAATCATGTAATGTTTTTTACGGAACTCCCATCACTAAGTGGCTCCAGAAGGATTTCACTGATTTCTGGAGAACAATAAGGTTCTTGTGCCTTGAACTGTAGTCACTGACCACAAAGGAGGCCAGCCTCAGTGTCCCACTGCCAGGCATAAAAGGGCTGCTCCGAAATTCCTGCCAACTCGTTGAAAGCATTTTCATTATTTCTGTGAAGCTTGACACTGGAGTCTTTTAAAGGAGAAACGATTGTGTCCCACCACCAGGATAAAGCAGCTGAAATTGTGCACATGCTGTTACCGTACACAGTACCTATCCTGAGGCCCCCCCAGGCTGCAGGCTGTGAGCAACAGAAGTGAGCCCACTGAAGATGGTGAAAGGAAACCCAGACAGGTTGCAATGAAGCTGCTCAACCCCCACCTCTGAAGACAACCGGAACAACCGAGAGGAGTCACCTATTTCCGAGGTGTGCAGGCAATGGCCTGGTTGCACATGCAGAGGACAGGAAGAGGCCAGGGAGCCAGAGGGAGGACAGGGGCAGAGTCTGTTCTCCTGGCAGATGAAGGGAGGTAAGGAAAGAGGTTGTGTCTTCCCGTCACTTTTCGAGAGCTTGCAGAGCGACCCCTGATGTTTTGGTCTCATCAATCACTGATTCAGCCCCTCGTTGCTCATCCATCAGGGCACGGCTCGTTGTCACCTCCTAAGTGGCCTCCTCCATCCTTTTACTCAGAATTCAGCTGTGTTACCTCCAGTGCTGTAAAGTTAAACCTTTCTACACACTTAACACCTTACTGTGTATTTTGGTCCTGGTAGATGTGGGTCCTGGCTTATCTACACTTGACTCTTTGATGGCATCAACACAGTATTTGACTTTTCTGGATTTTCTTTTCTTTCTTTTTTTTTGAGACACAGTCTTACTATGTTGCCTTCGGTAGAGTGCTGTGGCATCACAGCTCACAGCAACCTCAACTCCTGGGCTTACACAATTCTCTTGCCTCAGCCTTCTAAGTAGCTGGGACTACAGGCGCCTGCCACAACATCTGGCTATTTTTTGTGACAGTTGTTGATTTAGCTGGCCTGGGCTGCATTTGCACTCACCAACTTTGGTGTGTGTGGCTGGCACTGTAACCACTGTGCTATAGGCGCCGAGCCTGACTTTTCTAAATTTTCTAGACTTCATATGTTAATTGAGAATTCCACATGCGGCTCAGTTCCTGTGGCTCAACGGGCTAAGGCGCCAGCCACATACAACTAAGCTGGCGAGTTCGAATCCAGCCCAAACAACAATGACGGCCACAACCAAAAAATGGCCGGGCGTTGTGGAGGGCGCCTGTAGTCCCAGCTACTTGGGAGGCAGAGGCAAGAGACTCGCTTGAGCCCAGGAGTTGGAGGTTGCAGTGAGCTGTGATGCCACAGCACTCTACCCAGGGTGACAGCTTGAGGCTCTGTCTCAAAAAAAAAAGAGAATTCCACATGCTTGATATATTAAAAAAAAAAACAAAAACATGTTTACTGGCCATTTTAATGATGTCTTTTGTAATGTACACATCTGTATCTTTGGACCACTTTTTCACCTGGCTTTTTCTTATTGATTTGTGTGGTTCTTTATGTATTCTGGATAAGAATCCTTTGTTGGCCATAAATATCATAAATATCTTTTCCCACTCCATGGCTTGCCTTTTCATTCTCTTAATGGCGACTCTTGGTGAAAAGAAATTTCTAATTTTATCAAGTCCAACTATCATTTTGTTGATGGCTGATGTTCTTGGTATCCTAAGAAATCTTTGCCTAGCCTCAAATCATAAAGGTATTCTCCTAAATTTTCATCTAGAAGAATTTATTTTCCCTTTCACATTTAGGTAAATGAAAAAGTGATCAGCTTTTTTGGAGACAGCTGTGTAAATATCCACGGCTCTCAAGGACACCATCATCCAACAATAATTTCCTGGGTTAGCTCTCAAACACTTACCTCTGATACCTTGAAAGAGAATACTAACCGAGAAAGTTGGTATCATTTTCCTACACCATAGTTACCTCCCCTTGGAACAAAGGGCTGGATTAAAAAGGGCAGAAACAACGCAATAGTTCAAAAAAACTTTGGTGTTAAACAGGCAGGCTTAAATTCCAGTCCTATTTTTTAGTTGCTTATGTCCTAAGACAAGGCATTTAATTGGTTTCAGTCTTGGTTTCCTGATCTGGTAAATGAGCATAATAGTAGCTAACCTCTCTGAATTTTTGGCATGCACCAGACTTTATGCCAAGAGCTTCACTCCAAGGTCTAATTTAATCCTCAAAGTGACTATTATGAATGATGGATTAGTATTATGTCTTCTTTAGAGCTCACAAGCAGAGGGGGACCACACATCCTGGTGAATACAGGGCATAAGCCCTGGGTAGGCTGCCCCCAAGACTTACATATGTAAACACTATGTATGTTTCCTCCCTATAAAATCGTCAAAAGCACTGTAATGGCAGTAAAATGAGATAAGCCTATTAAGTGCTTAAATATTAGGGTTTGTGAATGCAGTGACAATCAAATAACTAATTTCTATTATTCTCATCCACAGCCTTTGAATGCTGGAGCTAGAGTCCTTAGTTTTTTCAGGAAATGACATAGGAAATCTTTAGAGTTACTACTGGTAACAAAATCATGAAAGTCCTAGGTTGGCACGATTGAGATTAGAAATACTTATTGATTGCACAAAAAGTATTATAATCTTAGTTAATCAATTAACTAAGTCACTCCATTCTTTCCTACCCCCCCTTCCTTCTTTCTTTCATTCAGGAAATATTTATTGAGTGTTTACTGTGTGCACACCATGCTCTAGGAGTTGGTAATAATAGAGTGAACACAACAGTCAAATTCTCTGCCCTTCACATCTGTAATCCTAGCACTTTGGGAGGCCAAGGCGGGTGGTTTGCCTGAGCTCACGGGTTCAAGACCAGCCTGAGCAAGAGTGAGATCCTGTCTGTAACAAGTTAGCTGGGCATTGGAGTGGGTGCCTGTAGTCCCAGCTACTCGGGTGGGTGAGGCAAGAGCATCACTTGAGCCCTAGAGTTTGAGGTTGCTGTGAGCTATGACACCACTACACTCTACCCACAGGGACAAAATGAGACTCTGTCTCAAAAAAAAAAAGAAAAATTCTCTGGCCTATATAATAAACAAACAAACTGGTAACTATGTGACATTTAATAAGTGCTATGAAGATAAATACAAATTAAAAGAGTAAAGAGTGAGAACATGGGGAGGAGGATTCATTTATAGATAAGTAGGTCAGGGAGAGCCTCTGTATTGAAGTGACATTTGATTAGACACCAAAAGAAGTGAGGAGGGAAAATGATGAGGATATTTGGTGACAGAGAGGTTGCCAGGGGAGGGAACAGTAGTTTCAGAGGCCCTAAGAAGAGATGTAATAGAAATATTCAAGGAACTGCAAGGAGGCCAGTTTGGAGCAGAGTGAGTGTGTACTGAGAAAGGTTGAGTTTCTAACTACTGTCATGAGATAGTTGACGAAAGAATACTATGGGTAACTGGTGACAGAACTTCACTTAACAAATGACTTTGCATAGTACCAGAGAGATTCCAATGAGACTTGAGAATAGTTCTGGTTCTGAACACATGTCAAAATGTACATTCTCCTGGACGGATTCACAGCATTTCATCAAGACAGCTCAAGTGACACTAGAGAAGACAAATTTAGGCCAAAAGGATGTAGCCCATAAAAGATGATGAGGGTTGATGGAATAACATCAATACTGGCATTCCACAATGCAGTATGATTAGATTTCAGGTCTAGACTCTTCCAAAGTACATCAGGTCAAGATTTTAATTCTGAGAGTAAGTATTTTGTGACTCAGGATAAGAGTAAGTACTCCCTTTGAAGGTTAAATTGTACTGCAGGGCACATGCTGGGTCTGACATGTCTGCCAATGCCATGGTCTTTGATGTCCGTCATTCACTTCCCAAAGCAGAGACGGAAACACGAGTGAAGAGGAAGTTGGGATTTATTTGAATCTCACATTTCCAAATACAGCATATACAGCCCTTCCTGGCTCAGTTTGCCATAACCCAAGGCTGGGGGATTATATTTTTCTCCAAGGTCGTAAGTAAATAGCTTCAGTGGTATCCTTTACACTGTATTCTGAGGTAAGGAAAATTGTGATCATAAAAAGTCATCTTCTATTTTAATTAATTAATTTATTTATTTTCAGTTTTTGGCCGGGGCTGGGTTTGAACCTACCACCTCCAGCATATGGGGCCAACGCCCTACTCCTTTGAGCCACAGGCACTGCCCTCTATTTTAATTTATTCAATTCAAACATCACCTCATGAACCAGACACTAGGTTGGCCATGAGCAGCTCAGAGTTCCAATCTCCTGCCTTTGCTCTTCCCTCAAGGGCAGAATCAAGGGCAAGAAGAGTGACCAAGCCAGGTGTCTGGGAAGTGCAGTCTTAGGGGAGGAGAAAAATGTTCTACTGACACTGACCTTTTGGGCACTTTTCTTTCTAAGAGGCCAAATTAGATGGGTCTGGGTGTTAAGTCTATTGGATAATGGGCTAAAGATAAAAATCAGGGACACTGTTGACCAAGAGGGGTGCATAGTTCCTCCCACACCTGCTTCATGCCCTCATTTCGCCCCCATCGGGAGAAGTGGCCATACTGTGGGCTTCTGGATGCCTTTTCTTTTGTAAGGTCAAAGCCTGAGGCTAAAAGTCTAAGAGGCAGCCTCATCTAGACAAAATGAACTAATCAAGTTGCTGGTGGTCTACATCAGGTCACAAGAATCTGTACTGGGGCTTGGGCTAGAACCCAACTAAATAGCACATGCTTCTTTGCCCAATATCATCTTCTGTGATTATATTTTGTTCAGGACAGAATTCAGGTGTGCAGGGCCACTTGGCCATCAATCCCTCTGTCTCCTTATGTTCCTAACACCTGGCAAGGATTCGGTGGATCAAGGAGATATATTTATGGGGGACCAACATTTGCAGAGTAGAGGCCCAAAGAGAGTGAGAAAAGCTCTTGTAGGATTTGGTATTAGTAGTAGAAGAGATTTCTTTTGGGTACCAGCTTGTTCAGGACTTAAAGTGACAGACAAGCAAGGAGCTGTGAGGAGGCAGAGCAAGCTCATTGGTCAGCTCTGCCGGATGGATCTGGAGACGCAGACGGCTGCCTCTCTGGGAACTCAGCCAAGGAAGACAAGCCAGGAGGATGAGATCACTGTCGCCTTATTAATGTCCTACGTGAATGTCCTACGTGTAACAGAAGTGGGTAGCAAGAAGAGCTCTCTTTCCAGAGAACACTCTGTCTTAATGCTTAGTCAAGCAAGGACAAGTACCAAAGAGATGCGAGACACTTCAACAGAAGGCAGGTACAGGTTCATTATCCTTTCTCTCCAATTACAAAATCCAAAAAGCTTTGAGCAACAGAAACCTTTTTGTTAGTGTGGAAACAAAATTCTTGTAATGGAGAAAACAATTCTCACTAGTATCTCAGAGAGCTCCTAACCTAGCACTACCATGTCTGCTGTGAGCATTTCTGTTATTTTGAAATTTGAAAATTTCACTCTTTCAAAAAAGCTAAAGCTGCTCTCAGGGGTAACAATGAAGAGAATGAAAGGAAGAAAAAAGAGTGTCCATTGCAATCAATAATATGGTAAGGAAAATTATTATAGAAGAATGATCCCAGTGTCTATCTTGAAAAACAGAGGAGCAGAATGAAAACAATTTACAGGGTGTCCATAAAGTTCATGTGCAATTCAAATTTAGCTTATATTTTAAAATGCACATGAACTTTATTGACACCCTGTATAACTTAAAAAACAGAATGGCAAATTGTGGAAGATTCCCTATGCAGTGATGACCAAGAACTAATAAAAACTAGGAAAATATCACACAGAGCAAAGAAGGCAGATGATAAAGGTGTGTTGTTCAAGTGGATTTGACAAAGAAGTGAGCACTGACTGTCAGTTTCTTAGTCATAAAGCAAGCTATAATATGTTATACAAATTGAACATTGAGAACTGTGTGAAAGAGTTTAAAGATTTATTTTGTGGCGTTATCGCACATGATTGTAGGGGCTGGTGAATCCAAAATCTATAGGGTAAGTCCACAGGTTGAAAACTCAGGCAGGATTTCTATGTACTAGTCTTAAGGCAGAATTCCTTCTTCTCCAAAACATCTTAGGTTTTTTCTTTATTAAGACCTTTAACTAATAGGATGAAGCCCACCAACATTATCAAGGGAGACCTCCTTTATTTAAAGCCTACTGATTGTAAAGGTCATGCATATCTACAAAATATGTTCACAACATTTTCTAGACTAGTGTTTGACCAAACAAGTGGTCATAGTCTAGCCAAGTCAACACTTAAAATTGAACTATTATGGTTGTCTACAGGATTCAAGAGCATCATGATATAAAATATCTTTAAAATCCCATTAGAATCACTCCTGTCAATCTTGAAACAAGTAAAATCTTGATAAACTTGTTAAAATAGTGCCTGATGTAAACTTCAGCCCTGAACCTATTTATAATTTTGATGATAATGTCAGAATTAGTGTTTTCCCACCACCACAACATGTAAAAGAAAAATTGTTATCAATGAGAAAGCAGGTTTTAATGACTGTTGTTGGTGTGCAGTGTGTAGTAACAGATAAGATAAAATTGGCAATTTCTGGGGAAGGCCTACATCCCAAAATTTTGAAAGGTGTATGCAATTTACCTGTACAGTGGCAAACAAGGAAGTGTGAGTAAGTAAAGAAACATTTAATGATGATTCTACAGCCACTTAATGATGGACCAGCAATGTGGGCTTATGGTAGAGAAGCTGAAGTGGAAGAAAGCTGTGAAGCTGCAATGCTCCTGGACCTTAACTTTGCAAACCCTCCTCCTAAACTTCTTGCATAATGTTTTCAGATTTTATTTTCCTCCCTACATGACATAGGTTGCGTAGCTTTGGGACCAAAGAATTTTCTAGACTATGAAGAGCAAATATAAACCTGTCTTTCTCAATTGTATGTTTGCTTCCATGAACAGAGCTCCAGGAATCTAAGACCTCCTAAGAGAGGTCACTCTTAAGGATAACATTTATGGTGCAGCCAGTGCTCAGAATGGTATTGTTAACTCAACCTTAACAAATATGAGGCACAGACTTTTGATGCTCTAATGTTGGGAAACAAAACTACCAACAAAGACTTAGAAGGATTTGGGCTCATGAATGAAAAATTATTATATTAATCTTTGTTATTATGACTAAGTATTTATTATCTATGTTAGAAGAAACTGATAGTAGAAAAATAGTCACCAAGTGATGCATTTGTGTATTTTGAATGTAGGGGAAATTGCTGAAATGTTGCAAATACAGATAAGCATGAGAATAATAGAGATGATAATGATATTGATATAATGTATATAGATGAAAAAATCACACTAGATGATCTGATGTTTATTAATATGAAGTAACTCATAGCTAGACTGGAATAACAGATCATTTACATTTACTCAAAGAGAAATTGCTTAAACAAAAATTGGTGTTAAAGAAACAAATGATAAGGGAGAAAGTTTTGATTTTATTAAAAATAATTTTTAAATCTGTATCATTTCTTACAATTCTGTGGGTTGCCAGGAAAGTTTTGCTGATCTTACCTAGGCTTGCTTGCACAACTGTATTCAGATGAAAACCATAGTGTCCAACATGATATTATCCACATGTCGGCACAGTTGGTGCTAGCTGTAAGCTTGAGTATCTCAGATTTCATCCATGTAGCTTCTCACCCTTCAGTAGGCGAGATGGCGAAAATGATGAGGAAGAGGAAATAAATCTTATACTTCTTAGAGATCCTGTGAAAGCTGTAGGCAGGTGTAGAACTCCTTCCCCAATGATAAGAACAAACTTTATACTGAGCTAAAATAACTTTGAAAAGCAAAAAAAAAAGAAAAGAAAGAAAGAAAAAGAAAAAGACTGTGTAACTAATGACAATACCCTGGTTTCTAACATCTGTAGCCATAACTATGTAGCTGATATTGAATTGAAATTTTATACCTATTGAAAAAAATGGGTATAAAAGAGTTTGGAAAAAAACTGTTCCCAGGAACTCAGCATTTTATGGCTTGAGATACCTGAGTTCTCACCGGCAATTAAAGGTTCCTTTCTCTGTATCGCTGGTGTGTCTGTCAGTTTAACAGTGATAAATAACAGAACTTCACAAGTTGTATAGCATCACTTCCAACACACTCTATCGGTTGGAGCAAGTCATAACACCAGCAAAAATTCAAGGAAGTTGAGACTCCACTAAATAATAGTAAAGTAAACAGTGTCAAATTCGTAAAGGGGCAAGAGAGGAACTGTGGATGTATTTGTCAATAATCTACCCTTTGTCCTCACTTTGAGACTCTTCATACCGTTATGAAGGTATAAGTTTCTGTCTTGTATCATCTTTGTTGTTCCTGAAGAACTTTAACATTTTTGGAAGCTCAGGTCCCCTAGAGACCTTTTGTTTACTGACAAGGGTTTTCACTTTGCTTTTGCTTTAGAAGGATATTTTCAATAGATATAAAATTCTATGTTGACAATTATTTTTTCTTTCAGCAAGATAAAAATGTCATTCCATTATCTCCTAGCACAGTTTCTGATAGGAAGTCTGTAGTAATTCTTATTTTATCTTTCTATGTGTGATATGACCTTTTTGCTCTGGCTGCTTTTAGATTTTTCTCTTTATCTCTAACTTTCATCAATTTAACTATGATATGCCTTGATGAGGTGGGGATTCATTGAGTTTCTTGAATTTTCATGGTATAGTAGAAAAAATTTCCAAATGCTTGCCAAGATTTCCACCTCCTGGTACAGACATTCTGTATTATAACCTCTTTCCCTTGAAGTGTGAGCAGTAAATATAATGGAATAGTCATTCCCATGATAAGATTATATTCAGTGGCACAGTTCTCATTAAGAAAGAGAGATTATTCTGAGTAGACTTGACCTAGTCAGGTCATGTGAGCACTTAAAAAAGAGGGAATCTTTCTAGTGAAAGAGATTTAAAGAGATTTAGCACATTTAGTTTGAATAGTCATATATTTCATTTAAAAAATATTAATATATTTGACTCTAGGGCTCTATTCAGGCTGCCATAACAAAATACCACATACCAGGTGGCTTAAATAGCAGACATTTGTTGCTTATGGTTCTGGAGGCTGGGACGTCTAAGATCAAGCTGCTCCCTGATTCAGTTCCTTGTGAGTCCATTCCTGGCTTGCAGATGTGGTGGAGAGAGAGAGCCAGTTTTGTGTCTATTCCTCTTTTATAAGCGTACCAGCTTTACTAGATCAAGGCTCTACCCCCCAAATCTGAATCATTTCATTAAAGGCTTTATCTCTAATATAGGCATGAGGGTGCATTAGCCACGGTTCTCCAAAGAAACAAAACTAATAGGAAACAGAACCGATATTTATTAAGAGAAACTGGTTCATATGATTAAGGAGGCTGAGAATTCCCACAATCTGCAATCTTTATAGAGTTCACAACTCAAGAAAGCTGGAGGCATAATTCCAGCCTGAGTCCAAAGGCCCGAGAACTGGGACAGCTGATGGTGTAAATCCTAGTCTGAGGGCAGGAGAAGACTGGCATTCAGGCTGAAGCAGGCAAGCAGGGGGGTTGGATCTTCCTTTTCCGTGCTTTTTGTCCTATCAGAATGTCAAGGGATCAGTGATGCCCACCCACATTAGGGAGGCAAATTTTCTTTTTTTTTTTTTTGAGACAGAGCCTCAAGCTGTCACCCTGGATAGAGTGCCGTGGCATTGCAGCTCACAGCAACCTCCAATTCCTGGGCTCAAGCGAGTCTCCTGCCTCTGCCTCCCAAGTAGCTGGGACTACAGGCGCC
>CAUYON010115574.1:0-26917 GCA_963573935.1 Arctocebus calabarensis | reverse complement strand
CCAGACTTGCATCCTTGGGATGAAACCTGCTTGATTGTTATGTATAATTTTTTCAGTGTGTAGCTGTAATCTTTTTAGTTGGGTCCTTTGCTGGTTTTGGTATCAAGGTGATGTCTGTTTCATAGAAGGTGTTAGGAAAGGTTCCTTCCTTCTTAGTATTTGTAATAGTTTCTGTAGCATAGGTACAAGTTCATCTTTGAAGATTTATCAGAATTTTGAAGTCATCTAGTCCGGATTTTTTTTTGTGTGTGTGTGTCATTGTTAGAAGATGTTTATTTGTTTCTTCAATCTCAGTGCTTGATATTGATCTGTTCAAGAGATCAATTTCTTCTTGGTTAAGTGTAGGAAGATGGTGTGATTCCAGGCATTGGTCCATTTCCTCCACGTTGTCAAATTTGAGAGTATAGAGATTTTGTAGTAATTGGAGATAATCTTTTATATCTCTGTGATATCTATTGTTGTTTCCCTTTTTTCATTTTCTATTGAGGTTATTAGAGATTTTACTTTTGTGTTTCTAGTTAATCTGGCCAAAGGCTTATCAATTTTGTTTACCTTTTTGAAGACCAACTTTTTGTTATGTTAATTTTCTGAATGATTGTTTTGTTCTCAACTTCATTTATTTCTGATTTAATTCTATCATTTGTTTTCTTCTGGTAGGTTTGGTAATAGATTGTTCTTCCTTTTCCATTTCCTTAAGATGATTCATTAGGTTATTGATGTACTCTGTGTTTTTTGGATGTAGATATATAATGTAATTAATTTCCCTCTTAGGACTGCTTTTGTAGTATCCCACAAGTTTTGGAAACTTGCAGTTTCATTGTTGTTATATTTGAGGAATTTAATAATTCATCTCTTATCTATTCCTTGACCCAACTGTCATTTAGCATAATGTTATTTAGTTTCCATACCTTTGTGTGAGGATGAAAATTTTTGTTGGAGTTGAATTCCATCTTTATTGCCTTATGGTCTGAGAAAATACAAGGTATAATTTCAACTCTTTTAATTTTGTTGAGGTTAAATTTTCAGATATTTTTCATGAGCTATCAAGAACATACATTCTTTAGCTTTGGGATAGTGTCTTCTATATATATCTATTAAGCCCATTTGTTCTAGGGTCACATTTAAGTCCCTTATATCTTTGTTTCATTTCATTTCTTTCCTTCTTTCTTCTTCTTCTTCTTCTTCTTTTTCTTTCTTTTTTTTTTTTTTTTTTGGTAAAGACAGTCTCACTTTCTTGCTGTTGGTAGAGGGCCATGGTATCACACAGTTCACAGCAACCTCCAACTCCTAGGCTTAGGTGATTCTCTTGCTTCAGCCTCCTGAGTAGCTGGGACTATAGGCGCCCACCACAAAGCCTGGCTAGTTTTTTGTTGCATTTTGGCTGGGGCTGGGTTTGAAACCACTGACCTTGGTATATGGGCCCGGTGCCCTACACACTAAGCCACCCTTCATTTCTGTTTAGATGATCTGTCCACTTCTTCTGGAAGAGTGTTAAAGTCCCCAGCTCTTGTGGTTTTTATGGGATATCACATTGCTCAAACCAATCAAGATCTGTTTCATAAATCTGGGAGCATTTAAGTTGGGTGCATAAATATTTAGATTTGAAATGTCCTCTTATTGTATTGTTCCCTTGCCTAGAATGAAGTTACCATCTATGTCTTTCTTAACTTTTGTTGCTTTAAGTCCACTTTTATCTGAAAATAAGATTGTGACTCCTTTCTTCTGATTTCCATATGTCTGAAATATTGTTTTCCATCCCTTTTAGTCTTACTTTATCTTTCAAAGTTAGGTGTGTTTCCTAGGGATAACATATGGATAGTTTGTGCTTTTTTATCCAATCAGCCAGCCTGTGCCTCTTCAGTGGGGAATTTAAGCCATTAAAATTTATTGAGAGAATTGATACATGTGGTGGGTTACTTTTTTGTTTTAATTTTTAATTTTTATTATTTTTTTATTAAATCATAACTTTTTACATTTGATGCATTTATGGGATTCAGGGTACTGCTTCAATATACAATGTGAAATGCTTATTTTGAACTAGGTAACACATCCATCACAATTATACTCATTTCTTAATAGTTTTGAAGTGTACCATTGCACCATGCACATTAGGTGAGGTCCCCCCAAATACCCTCTCTCCTTCCATATACCCCCTCCCCTTCCCTCTCTCTCCTCTTCCCTTCTACTTTCTGGACTATAGTTATGTTTTGCCATTCATATGAGTGTGTAAGTGGTTATATATTGATTTCATAGTAGTATTGAGTACATTGGATACTGTTTTTTTTCCATTCTTGAGATACCTTACTAAGAAGAATATGTTCCAGCTCCATCCAGGTAAACATACAAGTGTGAAGTCTCTATCTTTTTATGGCTGCATAGTATTCCATGGTGTACATATACCACAATTTGTTAATCCAGTCATGGGTCAATGGGCACTTGGGCTGTTTCCATGTCTTGGCTATTATGAATTGGGCTATAGTAAACATTCTGGTGCAAATGTCTTTGTTGTAAAATAACTTTTGATCATCTGGGTATATACCTAGTAGAGGAATTGCAGGATCAAGCAGTAGGTCTACTTTTAGTCCCTTGAGTGTTCTCCAAACTTCTTTCCAGAAAGGTCATATTAGCTTGCATTCCCACCAGCAATGTAGAAGCATTCCCTTATCTTTGCATCCACGCCAACATCTGTAGTTTTGGGATTTTGTGATGTGGGCTAATCTTACTGGAGTTAGATGATATTTCAAAGGGGTTTTGATTTGCATTTCTTTCATAATTAAGGATGACAAGCATTTTTTCATGTGTTTGTAGGCCATGCACTTGTATTCATCAAATAAATTTCTCTTCAAGTCTCTTGCTACATAGAAATGGGGTTATTTACTCCTTTCTTATTGATTAGTTTGAGTTCTCTGTAGATTCTAGTTATCAGACCTTTGTCAGAAGCATAACCTGCAAAACTCTTCTCTCATTCTGAAGGTTGTCTGTTTGCTTTACTTTCTGTGCTCTTGGCTGTGCAGAAGCTTTTTAGTTTGATCAGATTGCAGTAATGTATTTTTGGTACTGCTTCAGTTGCCTGGGGGGTGGGAGGGTCCTCCTCATAAAATATTCTACCAGACCAATTTCTTCAAGTGTTTTCCCCACACTCTTTTCTAGTATTTTTATAGTTTCATGTCTTAAGTTTAAATCTCTTATCCAGTGAGAATCAATTTTTGTTACTGGTGAAAGGTAAGGGTCCAGTTTCAGTCTTCTACAGGTCACCAGCCAGTTTACTCAGTACCATTTGTTAAATAGGGAACGTTTCCCTACTGAATATTTTTGATAGGCTTGTCAAAGATCAAATAATAAGTAGCTGGGTTCCTCTCTTCGTTCTCTATTCTGTTCCATAAATCTACTGCTCTGTTTTTGTGCCAGGACCATGTTGTTTTGATCACTATAGATTTATAATATAGCATGAAGTCTGGTAATGTGAAACCTCCTGATTTATTCTTATTTCTGAGTAATGTATTTGTATTCAAAGTTTTTTCTAATTCCATATAAAGTGAAGTACTATTTTTTCAAGTTCTTTAAAGTATGACAATGGTGCTTTAATAGGGATTGCATTAAATCTGTAGATTGCTTGGGTAGTATGGACATTTTAACAAGGTTGATTCTTCCCAGCATGGTATGTATGTTTTTCCATTTGTTAACATCTTCAGCTATTTCTTTTCTCAGAGTTTCATAGTTCTCTTTTAGAGATCTTTCACATCCTTTCTTGTGGTGGATTTCTATTCATCTCATTTGTGAAAGTCTATTGCTTAGTTTTATCCTTTGCACCACTGTGGAAACTAGGTTTTATTCTTTAGTCTCTTGATGTTTACTTTTCTTGTAGGCCATTGTGATAGTCAGTCTGGAGAACAGGTCTGAGTATTTCTTGTAGAGCAGGTCCTGTTATGGCGAGTTTCCTCAATGTTTGCATATCAGTAAGGGATTTGATTTTTTCATTAATCTTGAAGCTTAGTTTAGTAAGATATAGAATTCTGGGTTGAAAATTGAATTGTTTAAGAAGGTTAAA
The DNA here is from genome assembly GCA_963573935.1 of Arctocebus calabarensis. Classification (NCBI taxonomy): domain Eukaryota; kingdom Metazoa; phylum Chordata; class Mammalia; order Primates; family Lorisidae; genus Arctocebus; species Arctocebus calabarensis. Next base: position 22,869 of record CAUYON010115574.1, on the reverse strand, counting down.
GGTAGATGATCATTCTCTTCTGGCCTTGAAAGTTTCAGCTGAAAAGTCTGCTGTCACCCTGATGGATCTGCCCCTATTGATCAATTGGTGCTTACTCCTGGCTGCTTTTGTCTTGACTTTGGACAGGTTCATTTCAATGTGTCTTGGAGATGGCCTGCTTGTGTTGAGATGATCTGAAAGGAGTATTTTGGGAACTTTAGTGAAATTTGGGAAGTTTTCATTTATTATATCCTCCAGTAGGGCTTCCATTCCTTTGAAATGTTCTTCCCCTTCAGGGATTCCTATGATTCATATGTTTGAACACTTTGTGAAGTGCCATAATTCTCTAAGTAAATATCCTACTTTCTCTCTCTTCTTTTCTGGCTCTTTAAATACCTGGATTAGCTCAAGAACTTTATTCTCTAGCACTGAGATTCTTTCTTCTTCATGGTCTGATCCATTATTGATATTTTCTACTGCATTTTTAATTTCCCTGATTGACTCTTTCAATTCCTTAAGTTTTACCATAGTCTATATACTTCATATCTTTCATCCATTTTTTGGTTCTGTTTTCCCACTTTTTCATTAATTCCTTTTATTGCCTTTGCCATCCAATTTTTAAATTCCCCTTCTGACATTTCCATAAATTCTTTATAGATGAGGTCCTCTGCAGTATCTGCCTCATGGTCCCTTGGTGGGGGGTATTGCTATGTTTTTGTTTTTCATGTTGCCAGATTTTTTCTGTTGGTCCCTCCTCACATGTGTTTTCTTCTTGTTCACTTCTTTCCCCTACTTTTTCCCTATGACTACCTCCTTTGCTTGTCTCAGAGTTTAGGTATTAAGGCCTAAGGGAAGAGAAGGGTAAAGAATGAGAAGGGAGAATGAAGAAAGAGAGAGAAAAAAAGAAGGTAGGCCAAAGGAGAAAAAAGAGTGACAGGATAAATGTTCTTGTTCGGCAGGGTGTTATGAGCACATATGCAACTTAGGACTTTGGGAGGCTTGATTAGGTGAGTCCCTCAAAGTCAGGAGCTCCTTATCTGTCTGGAAGCAATATCTCATTTCTGCCAAATATGGAAAGAGAAAAAACAAACAAAAAATTAAACATTCAGCATATGTCAGTGTAGTGACCTGCCAGGGCTATCTTTCTGAAGTCAAAAGCTAGAAGGGCACTATAGACCATGAACTCTTGACTTCCTTAAGCCAGACCAATGCCATGACTCCCAGCACTCTAAGAAAAAAAATAAAAATAGATAAAGAAAGTTAAAAGTAGAATTATATAAGATAAAGAAACATGGATATCTTAGGTGTTACAGGAGAAATTTATGTGGAAAAGATGAGAAAAGTAGAAAAATGTCTACCAAAAAGAAAAAAATGAGATAAATAAAAAAGAAAGAGAATAAAAGGGGCTGAAAATATGTGACAATAATTCTTCTTGTTATTGAAGAAAGTAAAAATGAAAAATACAACCAACCAAACAAGAAAGCCAAAGAAATAGGCATGTGTGTGGCAATATATTTCCTGAACACCAGGTGGAGCTGTGGTATTAGGATACTGAGAACACATACTTGCTGTGAAATATTAGGGCCAGAAACCACTCTATTAGTTGTTGCAGAGGATATTGGGTCTTGTCTTTCTGACTTAGTTGCCCTTATTAGAGCCTGGATGTTTTGTCAGTATTCAGTCTCCATAGAATTGGGGTCCTAAAGCTCTCACTAGATTCATTAGGAGGCATATCTTACAGTGTCCCTTGACAACAATTCCCAGGGCTGGTCAACTCACTGCAAGGGTGGATGTCCTAGTTCAGCTGGTGTGTCATAACCAGACATCCACTAGGACCTAGCTGACCATGTCTCTCATACAGCCTTCCTCAACTGGCAGCACCTAGCTAGTAGCCAAGCTAATGGGAGACACACCCACACTATATTCAATCCCAACCACTGGACACTGAGTCTACCCACTTATTTAAGCCTTTCAAGGCTACTCCAGTTAATAGGTTTAGTGCAAAATGAAAAAAAAAAACTGCAGGACAACCCTTTCTTGTCCCCAGTGTTTGGGTGGGCTAGCCAGTCAGTCCCCGCCCATTCCCAAGCACTCACTTTCTATGCTCGTTTCCTAAGCTCCAGACTTCTTCGCTGGTTCCTATAGTTCACTGCTGCTTTATTTTGTCCCTGACTGATGACTCTGGGTGGGTTCCCCTAGCCAGAGGTGAATGGAGTTTTCTTTCCCATGCCTTGCCATAAGTGGCTAGTAAGGAGATGTTTCTAGTCTGACATCTTGCTCTGTTCCCCACATCTGTCTACTTTTAATGGCAAATTATTAAAAATTATTCAATGGAATTATTGCTCTCTCTTCTCAGCCTTCTAAATAATGACTCAAGGGTTCTGAGCAAAGAAAAATAATTGTATTTTTGTGTTTTTAGATCAATTCTGTCAGAGGCTATAAGGAGCAGATTCAAAGTGAGAGGGGCTGGTAGCAGGAAACACAGGTAGAAGGCCACAATGTGGGAAGCAGGTGCAGGTATAAGACCTGATGAACTACTGAGCTGAGACAACAGAAAATGAGTTGCTCTGAGAATGGAGTTAAGCCAGGAGTGGAGCCACAAAGAAAGAGATGAGAAAATGAGGTCTCTGAGCTTCCTTTGAAGCTAGATCTTCTCCAGTCTATTCGATTTATTTAACCAAAAAATTCCACTTTTGCCAAGTTCTGTTTGGGCTGTTTTTTCTCTCATTTGCTGAAAGAGTCCTAAACCTTATAGTATGTACATCTGCTGAAATAGAAGACATGTAAAAAAATAAAAAGCAGACAGACAGCACAAACAGCAAAGGGAGGATTTTTTTTTTCTATTTTACTCTACTTTTTTAAAATGAGTTCTTTTTAAAAATTTTAATTTATATGAAGGTACAAATTTTTAGGTTACATTTTTCTCACTTCCAAGGTAAACTTTAAGTTGCAGTTGAGCCCTTCACCCAGGAGGCATGCTGAATGCTCTCACTTTGTGCACATTACGTGAGATCCCGCCAAATGCCCTCCCTCCTGCCAATCGTCTTTCCCCTCACCTTCCCCCTCTTTTTCTTTCCCCCTTGCTAGATATATTTGTGTTTTATCATTTATGTGGATGTGCAATTGTTTGTATATTGGTTTCATATTAGGATAAAGTATATTGGATATTTATTCCCCTCCTTGAGATACTTTACTAAGAAAAATGTGTTTCAACTCCATCCAGGCAAACATAAAAGACCTAAAGTCCCCATCTTTTTATGGCTGAATAGTTTTCCATGCTATACATATACCACAATTTGTGAATCCATTCATGGGTTGATGAACATTTGGGTTGCTTTCATGATGTGGCAATTGTAAATTGAGCTGCAATAAACATTCTGGTGCAAGTGTCTTTGTGGTAAAATGATTTTTGTTCTTCTGGGTAGAGACCTAATAATAGAATTGTGGCATCAAACAGAGGGTGAAATTTTATTTCTTTAATAATTTTCTTGGGCGGCATCTGTGGCTCAAAGGAGTAGTGCCGGCCCCATATGCTGGAGATGGCGGGGTTCAAGCCCAGCCCTAGCCAAAAACCTCAAAAAAAAAAAAAAAAGATTTCTCCATACTGCTTTCCATAAAGGCTGTATTAGTTTGCAATCCCACTAGTAGTGTAGAAGTGTTCCCTCTCGCCACATCCACTCCATCATCTGGTGTTCTGGGACTTTGTGATGTGGCTAATATTACTGGAGGTAAGTGATATCCCAGGGCAGTTTTGATTTGCATTTCTCTGATGATTAATGGTGATGAGCTTTTTTTCCTGTGTTTATTGGCCATTCATCTGTCATCTTCAGAGAAGTTAATGTTCAAGTCTCTTGCCTACTTATAAATCAGACTATTTGCTCTTTTCTTGTTGATTAGTTTGAGTTCTCTATAGATTCTAGTCATCAGGTCTTTGTCACATTTGTAACATGCAAAACCTTCTCCCCTTTTGAAGGCTGTCTGTTGGTCTTAACTATGGTACTCTTAACTGTGCAGAAGTTTTTCTAGCTTGATCCAATCCCAGTTATTTATTTTTGGTGTTGCTGAAATTGCCAAGATGGTCTACTTCATGAAGTCTTTTCCCAGGCCAATGTCTTCAAGAATTTCCCCCACATTCTCTTCTAGAATTTTTTTTTTTTTTTGAGACAGAGCCTCAAGCTATCACCCTGGATAGAGTGCCATGGCATCACAGCTCACAGCAACCTCCAATTCCTGGACTCAAGCGAGTCTCTTGCCTCTGCCTCCCAAGTAGCTGGGACTACAGGTGGCCGCCACAACGCCCAGCCATTTTTTGGTTGCAGCTGTCATTGTTGTTTGGCGGCCCTGGGCTGGATTCAAACCCACCAACTCAGGTGTACATGGCTGGCACCTTAGCCCGTTGAGCCACAGGCGCCGAGCCTCTTCTAGAATTTTTATTGGTTAGTGTCATAAATCTGAATCTCTTACCTAATGAGATTCAATTTTTTCCAGTGGTGAGAGGTGTGTGTCCAGTTTCAGTCTTCTACATGTGACTAAGCAGTTCTCCCACCACAAGTTCTTAAATAAGGATTCTTTTCCCCATTGCATGTTTTTGTTTGGTTTATTAAAGATTACTTATCAATATGTGGCTGTGTTCATCTCTAGATTCTCTATTCTATTCCATATTTTTGTGCCAGTACCATGTTGTTTTGATCACTATAGACTTGTAGTATAAAGTGAGGGATGGTAGTGTAATACCTCCAGAATTTTTTTATTTCTAAGAATTGTATTGGCTATTTGGATGGTTGTTGTTGTTGTTTTTTTCTGGTGCCATATGAAATGAAGTACAATTTATTTGAGTTCTTTAAAGTATGACATTGGTGCTTTCATAGGGATTGCATTAAATCTGTATGTTTAATTTGTTTTGGGTAGAACGGACATTTTAATGATGTTGATTCTTCCTAGCCACGAGCATGGTATGTTCTTCCATTTGTTAACATCTTCAGCTATTTCTTTTCTCAGAGTTTCATAGTTCTCTTTGTAGAGATCTTTCATGTACTTTTTAAGATACATTCCCAGGTAGCTCATCTTCTTTTGCACTGTTGTAAAAGGAATAGAGTTTTTGATTATATTTTCTGCTTGACTGTAATTGGCATATTTGAAGGCTGCTGATTTGTGGGTGCTGATTTTGTGTCCTGAGACACTACTATATTCCTTGATGACTTTTAAGAGCTTTGTAGTTGAGTCCCTGGGGTTTTCCAGGTATAAGATCCTGTCATCTGCATTGAGCGAGATTTTGACCTCCTCTGACCCCATTTGAACACCCTTGATTTCCTTCTCTTGCCTGATTGTGATGGCTAGGACTTCCAATCCTGTGTTGAATAATAGTGGTGACAGTGGGCATCCTTATCTTATTCCAGAGTTGAGCAGAAATGCTTTCAGTTTTACTCCATTCAATGTGATATTGGCTATGAGTTTGTGGTTGATGGCCTCTATCTGTTTAAGAAATATCCTACCTAAGCCTATTTTCTTTTCTTTTCTTTCTTTCTTTTTTTTTTTTTTTTGAGACAGAGTCACTATTTTGCCCTAGGTAGAGTGCTGTGGCATTACAGCTCACAGCAACCTCAAGCTTTTGGGCTTAAGCAATCTCTTGCCTCAGCCTCCCTAGTAGCTGAGACTACAGGTGCCTGCCACAATGCTGGTTGGAGTTGTCATTGTTGTTGACAATTTGAACCCACCAGCTCTGGTGTATGTGGCTGGCTCCCTAGCCACTGAGCTACAGCACCAAGCCAACCTAAGCCTATTTTCTTGAGTGTTCTTACCATGAATGGATGCTGGAAATTATCAAAACTTTTGCATCATTTGAGAGAATCATTTGGTCTTTGTTTTTTATTTCATTTATGTGGTGAATTATATTTATGGATTTGCATATGTTGAACAATCCTGGCATCCTGGCATACCATGATCCACTTGACCATGGTATATAACTTTTTTAATGTGTCACTGTAGTCTGCTTGCCAAGATATTATTGAATATTTTTGCATCAATATTCATTAATGATATTGGTCAACAGTTTCCTTTTTTTTGTTGGTTGTTTTCCAGGCATTGCATTTATTAATGAATTATTATCCCCTGGTATATGGCAACACATTGTTTTACATGTTTGTCGTAAGCCCATTAATAGTAACTCCAATCATTCCTCACTAATAAAAAAAAATAGAAAAGGAGAAAAATTGGCCCTTTCCCAATGTTTATTTTAATAATATTTCCTTGTTTGTGGGCTCTTTCTTGAACACCAGAACTCTCTGCCTGTCTGTGTGTGGAGTTAGTGCAGCCTGGCACTTAAGAACATAGTTTTGGAGTCAGGCTGCTGTGGTTCAAATTGAGGCTTTTCCAATCACTAGATGAAGGATTTTGAATATGTTTCCTTAATCTCTGTGTGCCTCCTTCCCTTTTGCTCTGTAATCAGAATAGCAGCAGTTCCTAACTCATGCGAGATTAAGTAAATTGATATGAATGAAACATAGAACCACTCTTGGTATATAAGACTTAAATATAAGACATACCAAAAAAAGGTCCAATTGATGACCAGCCTAAGAACTACTTTAAATTACTTTGTTTATAGCTTCAGGGAATTTTTTTGAGAAAATCCATGAGGGAGCTTACCTATTCAGAAGTGGAGTTCACACTTACTCTGTGACGCTGTGCTGGGAGCGTCTTAGCAACAAGCCCTTTTTAGTGTTCCTTCTCAAAGTCAAAGACCACATTCAAAGCAATTTCATGCATGCTTCCTGAAAGTGTTAATGTGCTAATCTGTTGGTTCCCTGATCTAGGCAAAATGCCACTGTATTCCTCATGAGCAAAATAGCATGGTTTTTGAAGATTTCATATAAATATTACCCACTGCGTTTTCACATTTGCAAGTGTTATAATTCTCTATTAAAATCAACAAGCTGGAACTGGAATTGGGAACAGTAGAATGATTTCACTTCAAATTACAACTTTACCCACTTCTAATAAGAAAGAACAAGCTGATTAGGCTGTTCATTCTTTAATTCTAGCAAACATTTTGATTCTGCATTATAGCAACAAATCCATTACTTGTGAGATACACATTTTCTCCTTTTCTCTTGGGAGGCATCTCTAAATGTTCCTGGGGTTCCCTGTTGAACATTAAGTAAAACGAAGAAGCCATTTTTATCCAGTGAGAATGTACTTTGGGTACAGTTGAAAGAGAACAAGGCAGACACAGAGACAGAGAATGAGTGGAAACCTTGGGTTGTTAGGTCAGGAGTAGGTTCCAAGCCCAGGCAGCATGGGGCATGGCAGTGGGTCTAACCAGGCACGGGAGTGTGCACCGTCCCCCTCTCACGGCCCAGGTACACCGTCCCTCTGTCAAGGCTCAGGGCTTGGTTCAGTGCACTTTTAAAAGCTAGTGACTTTCATCCCTTAAGAGGATGTTGACCTTCTGACTTTTGCCAAAATCAGGAGATTGTAAAGCATTCAGATTTTGTAGGCTTTATCCGGTTTATATTCCTAGCTGTAAATAAAGGGGTATAATTGAATATGGTCAAAGTTTTCTTTCTTTTCCTTTCCTTTCTCTTTTTCTTTCTGTTCTCCTTTTTATTTGTTGTTTTTTGGTATGGTCTTCCTTTTTATTTTGTCAAAAGCAACCAACATCTTAAAGTCATAATAATAATTCATGCACAAGTGCATTTATAAGATTCAGGGGAGTCTGATGCTACATGTTGGGCCATAGCTCTGGGATTCAGAGAAGCCCATGTGTCCAGACTCGCCCCAGCGCACCACTCTCGAATTCTTACAATTCTCCACTTGTGCAGTGTTCCTCCGCGGTCAGCCCAAGCGCGCCCCTCTTGCTCTACTGTGCAGTGTTCCTCCGCGGTCAGCCCTAGCGCGCTCCTCTTGCTCTACTGTGCCGTGTTCCTCCGCGGTCAGCCCTAGCGCGCCCCTCTTGCTCTACTGTGCAGTGTTCCTCCGTGGTCAGCCCTAGCGCGCCCCTCGGGCTGCACCTGTGCAGTGTTCCTCCGCGGTCAGCCCTAGTGCGCCCCTCTTGCTCTACTGTGCAGTGTTCCTCCGCGGTCATCCCTAGCGCGCCCCTCTTGCTCTACTGTGCAGTGTTCCTCCGTGGTCAGCCCAAGTGCGCCCCTCTGGCTGCTCCTGTGCAGTGTTCCTCCATGGTCAGCCCTAGCGCGCCCCTCTTGCTCTACTGTGCCGTGTTCCTCCGTGGTCAGCCCTAGCGCGCCCCTCTTGCTCTACTGTGCCGTGTTCCTCCGCGGTCAGCCCTAGCGCGCCTCTCTTGCTCTACTGTGCCGTGTTCCTCCGCGGTCAGCCCTAGCGCGCCCCTCTGGCTGCTCCTGTGCCGTGTTCCTCCGTGGTCAGCCCTAGCGCGCCCCTCTGGCTGCTCCTGTGCCGTGTTCCTCCGCGGTCAGCCCTAGCGCGCCCCTCTGGCTGCACCTGTGCAGTGTTCCTCCGTGGTCAGCCCTAGCACGCCCCTCTGGCTGCTCCTGTGCCGTGTTCCTCCGCGGTCAGCCCTAGCGCGCCCCTCTTGCTCTACTGTGCCGTGTTCCTCCGCAGTCAGCCCTAGCGCGCCCCTCTGGCTGCACCTGTGCAGTGTTCCTCCACAACCAAACACTGGCCTGGAGGGACATGCGTGCATTTCACCTCAGGGCCTATTCACAGGCAGCTCCCTTTTCTTGCTCTCTATTCAATAGTAAAGCTCTGTATTCCTTTAGGCCTCATAGAGTTTTATCTTTACTTTTCCAAGAGCTTTTTTTCCCCTCTATGATAAAGTCTCATGTTCCAGGAAAAAAAGAGCTAAATCTGTCATTTATTTTGTGTGGACACTCTGGCAGGTGATTCATGTAAATGATCTTAGATTAAGATTATTCTGTCTCCTTTAACCATCTATCTTATATTCAATGTAAATGTTGACAGGGGACCTGGTGGTATAAATTAAAGTTATTTATAAGCTGTTGGGTAAGTTGCCAAAGGCCCAGGTTTCCTGACTGTATTCCCTCCACCTTATCTTGGGTACTAATAACACTTTTTAAAAATGACTTTTGACTATTCTTTATGAATCACAAGGGTCACAGCTTGCCCCTAAAGAAGTCCTCCACCTGCTCTTTCAGCAGCAGATCACCCCAGGATGAAACGCACAAGCCCTGGTCCTCCACCCCTCCAGTTTCCCACCTCCTCTCATGCCACCTTCCCTGCAAACCCACATGTGCTCCAGGCCACGTGGCCGTCTCCTTTCCCACACTCTCTGCTCTCAGGAAATGTACTTCCTCCTCCCGTTTCTCCACTTCAACTCATTTTTCAATGTCTTAATATCTTCCTTAAGCCTGTTCCGTTCCCTCTGAGTTAATGGATCTTTTCCCTGTCCATCACAGAAACTGGTCCATCTCTCATAGCAATTCTATAAAGTATTTTATTCTTTTGCATTTCTTTCCCCTTCACTGTGGTGTGGGAATGCTGTCCTTCACCTTTGTCACTTCAGCACCTAACCCCATGCTTGTGTCCCAGAAGGCATTCAGTAAGGTGAAGTATCAGATAAGCAAGGGGTAAATACAAGAATACCTGAATTAATGGTCCATCTGAAATTACAGGTATGGAATTATGCTGTTGGCTCTGCATAGCATTGGAAAAGCTAGGATTCTCAAAATGGAATTGGTATTTTCTGTACTTAGAAATTAGATGAGCTAACTTCTTACACCCACAAAGGGGCGGAATCCCGCCTACCTCTGCTCCCTGCCTGACTGTTTATGTGACACCTTCTGTGGGTCCATCCTTTTGTCTGTACTTCTTCCCTCTGCACGGATTATGCACCTGCTGTTTCTTCCTTGGGAAATCTCATCTCTTTCCTCCTCACTCTGTTAACTCTAACTTTGCTCAGATCCCCAACCCAGGATCCATTTCCTCCAGGAAGGCTGTTCTGCCCTCCTTACTGGCAGTGATGAAAATAACAGTGATGGTGGCCACAACTGTGGTCGGCACTTACTAAGACACAGCAGTATGGCCGGCACCATCATGTGACTCATGTCGGTATTTCCCGTGATGACTGCAGTCCTCTGCTGCAGGGGCTATCAGTAACCCTGTTTAAAAATAAGGAAACAAAACTGGGAGTCCAGAGAAACTAGGCAGCTTCTCCAGACTCACACAGCTAGCATGAACTATGCTACTAGCCGTGCATCCTGTCCACTGCCCTTATCACAGGTAAACTTGACATTCATATGTATGACTCATTGATAAACATCTTTGTACCCCAGGAGACTATAAACTCAATAAGCTTGCTATATGGTAACATTACGGAGGGCTAGGTGAGGTTTGGATCAATAAATATTTGTTGAATGAATATAATTTTTTTGGTTTGGCCCAATATTTCAAGGCAGTAGATATCGAGGCAGCTTTCATTTCTCTGCAGCTGTCAGAGGGGATTTTGTCAGTACTATGAGCAGTGATTGTGTGATTGGAGTTCTGTTCCTCACTCTAACAATGGTGAGTTTTTGTGTGAGAGACGTTGCTGCCAGCTGCACCACTCTGGATGTGAAGAGTGTTTTTCAGTCCCAGCAGCCCTAGTATCTGGGTAGTGACATAGCACACTGCTGCGTTAATCCTGAAACAATATATTTTGTCATTTTAAAAAATGTTCCTCAACATGTTTTTCTTCTGGCCCACTGGCAATGTTATATCATTCCCTAGGAATGTTTCTTTTGTATCCAAAGGCAAATTTAGCTGAAAGAAACGTTATCAGAAGTTCACCAAGAGGTTTAATTGTAAGCTTTGAATGGCAGAAGAGGGGAAACCCTAAAAATTCAGTTCAAATCTATTAAGCTGAACATCCCAGGCTTGGTGGGCTGCCAAAATAGACCATGATAAGATTTTCAAAAGCTAATGATGGAGGAGATTAGAGATTGGTGTCCATTACAGATCTGTGGAAAGTAGTTTCTTTGTATTAAGACTTAACAGCTGAACTGAATAAAATATTCGTTCTTCTTTTTTTAAAATTTAACTATAATTGTCATTTTGGCCAATGGCCCCAGTTCTCTTTACAGTGTCTTGGCTCTGTTCCTTCATCAGAGAATGTGGCTAGAGCCTTGATTTCATTATGGAAAGCAATGGGCAGGAAGGGGAAGGGCACTAAATAAACTATGTTCAAAGTTGTAAGTAATTTGTGGGTTGCAATTTTTATTAAAATATTTGATGCTATTACTTCTTCACCACAGCCCCTTTGGGGCTGTCTCTGAGTGTCTGCTGTGTGGATGTTCTGGGCCCAGCCAGGTGGGGACTTGCACAGCTATTATGAAGGTGGTGTGGATACAAACGCTTTCCGGAAATAGACCATTAATCTGAGTGAACTGTGTTTCTTTTGGTACTTTACTAATTAACTTTTAAAAACTAGAGTGGAATTATGTTGGTCTAATTGCTGAAGCATTAGAATTTAACCATATTTCTGAACTTTGAGTTGTTTTCTAGGAAATGGCCCCTGCTCACACATTCATGGAACTGGAGTGCTCTCCCGGTCCCTGGGCTTGGAGACAGAGACCTGCCGTCCACTCCTAATGGAAGCAACTATTTGGGGCAATCTTGTGTTAATCACTTTAATCTCTTGTTTCTGAAATATGGTACATAATCCCCAAACTGCCTTCCTGCAAGTGCTAAGTTAAGCAGCAAGTGTCAACAATACCCAATTTTTTGCCTCCATGGAGATATTTTACTAGCTCTTCCCCTAGGACTGCCACTGCCACCATGGAAAGATTTTTATAAACTACATTTTAGAACAGACCAGGCTTTGGGTCTCAGGCCCTTCTTTTAGGGCATAAGGTGAAACTAACAGCTTTTAAACCAATGGTGCAGGTTTCTGCTTCCCATTGAATGTTGTTATAAATGGCTAAGTGTCCAAACGGTTAAAACAAGTTCTATTGAACAATCAAGATGAAGTCTGCTTTTTTTTTTTAAGCTCCTTGTACTGTGATTCAATCAGAACTTTGGAACGAGTCCTGTGCAATAGCTGTCCCTGCCCGATGGCATTGAAGTTCCCCTGTCCTTCAAGAGTCCGTTTGCTATTCCTTGAGATAGAGTTTTGTCACAGGGGCATTCTTAGAAAATTAATTCTCCACCCAGGGGCCACTGAACAGGGACTGGCGCCTGTCTCATGAGCCTCCCTCTCACGGAGCTAAGGATCAGGGTTGTGCTGTGTCCTGGTCAGATGCCAGACAAACAGAAACAAAAAACAAACACGAGCTTACTTGGGCAAACACGCCCTGTCTGGTCAGCATATGAGCAGCTCAGAATCCACTCCGTCTTGTCCCTTCTGGTGCAGGAACGGCTGCCACACCATGAGCTCCATGGTGGCCGCCCTGGCTCAGAGGAGGGGAGAATGTGGCCTGAAGAGCTCGCTCCAGCAAGCTGAGCAGACCTGGCCTTGACCTCAGGGAGGGAGAGCGGACGAGGCAACAGAGCAGACGTGTGCACAGGGGACTTTGCGGTACCTGGGCCACTGCCCGGAGCTCTAAATCCTGGAGGTGAGAATCCCTTTGAAGACCCTTCACGAAGCCTGGGATTTCAAAGACTATCACCATAACTCAGAAAACCCTCCAGTGTCACTCCGCCTTGTTCTCCCGCCTATGCGGTGTGTGGCTCAGTCCGCCTTTGCCGGGGGGCCGCACATGTGCACTCTGGATCACCTGCTGCTGACCCATGAGCCCCAGCTTCCAGATGGGGCTTTGGCTTCCACAGGACATGCTGGGAGGACGTTCCTCCCAGCTAACGGGATCTTTCAGAACAGTGTTCTGCAATGATTAGGCTTCCCAGTAGCAACGACTCCTCTTTGGGGTATGGAATTTCCCATCTTTCCTTTGTCTTTCTGAATAACTGAGTCTTGGGTGGGAGGCCTTTGGACACAATTTAAAGTGGAGGATGCACAGCTGGGGTCCCTGGGCTTGGAGACAGAGACCTCAGGGGCGCCGGGGGAGGTGGGGCATATCCTGTGTCCTGCTAAAGGCAGCTTCGATTTGGATTTGGATTCTACCTTCCGTCTCTGGGGTTTCCTTGTGGGAAATCTGCCATGTCTACAGGTGACCTTCAGCCCTGTCCTGCCCTGCTCAGCCCTCTTGCTTTTGGTCATTAAATGGGGAGTGCACAATGACATCACACATCTGCTCTGGCCCAGTAGCTCAGCGGGGATGGGGTGACTGAGCACTACATCGGGTGAAGCAATTACTGAGAATCACTAAAAAGGAAAAGTGAGCTGTTTCCCATTCTATTAACACTGATGTGAGGCTGGATGCTGTGATTGGGGGGGGGTGTTCGTGTGACATTTGGTGCCCCATCACAGGTAAGCACGGGTGCAGTGCAGGACCCTGGGACCTGAGAGACAGCAAAGCCTGCTGGAATTTTGTGGCTGAGTTTGCCCTGTGCATCTGTGCAGGTATGAGTGCTTCTTCATGTTCTGTAGTTAAGAACAATCTGGCATTTTAATTATAGTTGGGTATCACCCTTCTTTGTGAGATTGTAGTTATCTAAAATACTTTAACTAATTTTTGAAAGTATCTAGGAGAAACCCCCCCATTAATGTTCTTTTTTCTTTTCTTTTCTTTTTTTTTTTTTTTTTTTTACAGAGTCTCAATTTTTTTTACTCATTATACTGCTGTGGTGTAACACCTCACAGCAAACAAAGACTCCTGGGCTCAAATGATCCTCTTGCCTCAGCCTCCAGAGTAGCTGGGACCACAGGCACTCACCACAACACCTGGCTATTTTTAGAGACGAGGTCTTGTTCTGGCTCAGCCTGGTCTCAAACCTGTGAGCTCAGGTGATCAGCTGCCTTGGCCTTCCAAAGTGCTGGGAGTGCTGGGATTATAGACATGAGCTGCTGCTCTGGCCCCCCACATTAATGTTCAACCCAAAGGAAATGCAATTTCTTGTTTGAGAGAAGACACAAGTTGGGATTGTGAAACTCAAGATCTTCCAAGCATGGTTAGGTTGCTCTTTACTGCCTTGAGGCTGCATATTAGAAGTGGACCGTCTCCTTTGGTTTGTTGCGTGTAAATTTGTTGGGCAAGTGTTTCATTTCTCTAGACATTTGCATTCCATTTGCTGCTGATTTTGATGTAAAAGATGAAAAATATGTAAAAGGTAAGGAATCATGTTCCAGAATGAATGCATTACACTCTGAGGAGTGCACAGACGCTTTCAACTCCACATTGCAACCGCTATAAAATTCAGGCCTTCCACGTGAACCCTGCTCAGAGCATGGACTTGACCTTAATGTGAGCATTTCCAAGGATTCCAAATGGCCAAAAGAGCCCATTTGCACCCTACACAAAAACATTTTATCTTGAGTCAGGCCTTATTTCACCACTTAGGAGTACAGCCCATCCCTTTCCACCTGAGTCCTCACTATGCTTTTCTAAATTGCTGCAGTGAAAGACGCGGCCACTACCTTGTAGCAAGAGCAGCGTGGACGATGTTTCCTGTAACTTCTCACTTACTGGCCCCTTTTCAGTTGTTTTTTTTTTTTCCTTTTTTAAACAACTTACTACAGGGGGCTAAGTGTCTATGTCTCTGCTAAATTTGTGTGTTGAAATCCTAACTCCCAATGTGGTGGGTTTAGGAGGCTTGGCCTGTGCAAGGCCCTGGGATGGCAGGCGGAGCCTTCAGGGGGTACACGGTTGAGAAGGGGCCAGGGGCCCTCCCGCTGTCCTTACCCCACGAGGCCACTCAATCCTCTCTCAGTCTGAAACCCAGATGGGGACCTCCCCAAACCTGCGAACACGGGAGCCCTGACCTCAGACTTTTAGATCCTAGAACTGCAAGAGAGAAATTTCTGTTACTTATAACCTATAGTCCTTTGTTACAGCAGCCGGTACCAAGATCCCAGCCACTTTGAGAAATTTAAAATCAAAGGGGAGGGAAGAAAAACCATTAAAAGAAAGTGGCATGATGCTGGGGTGACACTTAGATTCAGCATGATTTACAGATTGCCCCTGGGAAAATTTGGAAAGTCTTATACATTAGAGATTTGACTCCATTAGGAGATTTTTTTAGCTTTTATGGCCAGTCCCTTAGAGATGGATCTGGCAGCCACCCAAAGAACAGAAATCATAGAACTTGAAGCATCCTGTCTGTTTCAAAAGAGCACACACGTGGAGATCTGGGATGAACTGTCTCCGGCAGGGAGAGTGCACGGACCCTCCACGGCCCCCCCACCCCCCGTGCTGTACTGATCTCAGCAGGGCCTCCCCAGACAGGCTGCACACAGGCCACCACTCGTGGGCTGAAGGTAGAGAGGAAATGGATATATTTTTGTTGTTGCTGTTTATGAAACTCAGCTCTTTGGTCTTCAAAGGTCTTAGCCTCATGGAGTTATGGGCTGTTGATTTTCGTTTATTTCCCCAAAAGAATGTGTGTAGGAAATATTACAAGGACCCCCTGCTTCAGCATTGTTTGATTTTTTTTTTTTAAATAATAAAAACAGCTCCTAGCAGCTGGTTGAAACAATTGTGCTCTGCACAAAAGGCTTTGCAGATGACACTGAATGTTAAGAAAATAATTCCTTCCACTGGTGGGTGGCCAGTGCACCTGTGAGCAGTGATCACTGGAGGGAGCACAGCCGCCAGCGTCCCTGAGGACAGTTGCGACTTACCCGCTTGCCTCTGTCCAGGGCCTTCTATTAGCACAGATGTGAACCCCAGGCACAGGCTGGGAGGGCCGCCTGCCCACTGTAATCCGGGGAGCATGAGAAACATGAGTGCAGAGCAGGAACACTACTGATCTCCTCCTGTTGCCTGCTAGCACCATTTCTCCTTGTTTTTAGGGCCACTTGCCTTGTTGCTGTTTTTCCCGAGGAGCTTCAGTGTGTGGAGAGTTGCTGTTGTGTCTGTTAAACACGCGACGTCCTGCTCGCAGCTCCACTGGTGTTTTAAGTACCTCTCTAGGGCTTTTCTTCTGTCCATTTTTCCCGTAAACTTCTCCCCCTGCCACTTAGAAGTTGTTGAGAGAGCAGGACTGCTCCTTGTGCCCCTCCCCAACTGGAACACGTAGTTTACCTGCTCGCGGCTGTCAGGCCACGACTGTCTGTGCCTCGGCCTGGTGCTCAGCGCTGTGCTGAGGTGTAAACGCGAGAGAGTCACCCGCAGATCTGGACACCTGCGATGCTTTCTGCACTGGCCTGTGCTGGCACGGCTACCCTTCCCAGGCTCCGGTCTGAGGTGGGCTGCTTGAATGCTTGTTCCTTGTCCCTCGTCTCTCCAAAGCTCATGTTGAAACTTAGCTGTGGTTGTAGCAGTATTAAGAGGCGAAATCGCGTAGAGGGAATTAGGCCAGGAGAACGCCACCTTGGTGGGCTCAGTGCTGCTGTCCTGGGAGAACGCGGCTCCTTCTGCCTCTTTGCCCTGCAGAGCGCACAGCATTGAAGACAATGCTTGACGTATCTTGGAGTCAGAATCACCAAAGCAGCTGGCGCCCTAATCCTGCGCTTCCCAGCCCTCTAACCCTGAGCGGAGGCATGCCTGTTCCTTAAGCACCACGCAGCCTGAGAGCTGGGCCGCACAGCAGAGTGTGACCGCCGCAGCCAGGAACTGCGCTTTGCGTTTCGATTAGTGAATTTCTGTGAAACAAACCACCCCAAAACATAATGGCTTAGATGGAAAAACTCTTTGTATGGCATAGAATATGGTATCACCTGATTCTAGAATCTCCAATAAAATCCTGTGAAGATTTTTAAATAAAACATGTCTTTGTGCTATGAGTGGGCAGGTCAGCTGGTTGGGACAGCCTGGCTGATCTCGGCAGGGCTCACTCGCTCTCTTGTGGTCACCCCGTGGTTCAGGGCGCTGGTTGAATCTGGGGGGCCCCACAGATGTGCCCAGTGATTGGCTATGGGTAGAAGTTCGATGCCAATCGCACTGGCTCTGGGCATACAGAAGGCAGCTCAGGCTCACTTAGAGAGCAAGGCCAGTGCCAGGAGGTCTGCTAAGGCCCGGCGGGACCTGCGTGAGGTGCTTTTTGCTGTTCTCTTGACCAAAGCCTGTCATAAAACCATTGCAGATTCAAGAGGAAAGGGAGCAGACTCCACCCTTTAACAGCAGGAGCTGACAAGTCACATCGTAAAGAATGTGAGTGCAGGGCAGAGTGAAGAAGTGAGGTCATTTCTTCTTTAGCGTGAAGTCTAGAAAGTAAAATATCATACCCTTGTACCTTATTGAGTTTTGTGAGACTTGCCTAAAAGCCAGCTTTTCCCCAAGAATCACCTGGAGCTCCTGTGATGTGTAGGCACCATCATTGTGAAGGCAGTTCTACGGGATTAGGAAAAACAGCATTAATAAGAGGGGATAGTGTTCCTGGTTGGGGGAGTTCTTAACCCTTTAACATGCTGTTGCAACTGTGAGTGGCTGTTGCATTTCCCAATCTTACTTCATGGGGTGGCGTGTTCTCAGGAATGGTTTGTGGACAGTGCTATTTCTGGGGGAGTGTCTGGCTTGGAATTCATCTATGAAGAGCATGGCATGGTTGGTGTGAGGCTTCTCAAACAAGGGGGTAGCACAGGAAAAGAACTCAAGGAAGGGAGGGGCATTTCCATTCTCAGAACGTGCTGAGGCTCTCCTGGGAAGGGCAGCCCCAGAAGGAAATGTTCCTGGTCTCACAGAGCCCCAGCTCCTGGAAGGGTGAAAAAGAAATCTCAGATCCTGCATGCCACGTGGGTCACCCACGGCCACACTGCTAGTGATATCATGGTTTGGTGCATACGTGTCACAGCTTATGTTAATTTATAACGTGTGTGCTCAACAAAAGTTTTTTTTTTTTTTCCTTATTATTCCTTTCTTAGTATAAAAGCAACATTTTTGGTTTTAGCCATTAAGCTGCCTTCATGGTGAGGATGTTTCTAAAGACCTTTATGACACTGAATAAATGACCTGGCCATTCTGGGGTCAGTTCTTTTATTAGCAAGTGAAGGCATTAAGCTAATGAAGTTATAAAGTTATTGCTATAACAGATATTTACTTGTTACTTACTGTGAATTCCCAAGCAGCTCCAAGCACTAGATGATTCAGCAAATACTGTTCTCCTGCAACGGCAGCTCTTCCAGGGAGGGGCTGCAGGGAGAGCCTCTTGCTTACAGAGCTTCCATTTTAACAGGAAGGAGGAATATCTGGTAACAAAGACCATTTAAGAAAATTTGAATAGTGAGCAATACAAACATAGCCTTTTTATCTTTTATCATGGGTCAGAAGATCACCTGTTATATCCCTACATCTTACTGAGCTTTAAATTAGTGAATTAAATTAAGACACAGCAGTGACCTGAGTGGCTACTTTTACATTAGGATATGGGATGTGCCATGAGGAAGTGACATCCAGATGACCCCTAAGTGACAAGGAGCCAGCCTGTAAGGCACCAAGAGAATGACAGGAGGTGGAACAGATGGGGGAGGACACCGAGTAGTTGAGAGACGGAAAGGCCATGAATGTGGATGAGCCAAGGGGGCAAGGGCCCAAGTGTGACCAGGTGAGCCCAGGCCCCTTACGTGAGACTTTCAGACCCAGCAGAGGACACGTATGTGGATTTTACTCCATCTGAACAGCCATTCTAGGTTTTTATATAAGGTGGTGATATGATCTAAGTTACATATCAAACATATCCCTTATGTAGTACCGAGATTATAGGGGACCAGAGGGGGGAACAAAGAGGTCAGTTCCTGGGAGCTGCAAGGGTTTGGGTAGGAGCTGGGGGTGGTTTGCCTCAGGGTGGTGGCAGCAGAGACACACAGCAGAGAGCACATCTGAGAGTTGCTTTGGGAATGGAGTCAACCTGGCAATGATGCATTAAATGTGGGGAGTGCAGGAGAGAGAAAGCAGGATAAGTCCTCGGTTTGGAGTTTGAGGCAACTGAGCAGAGGTAGTTTTATTTACTCATGAAAATGGGGGGACTAGAAATACAAGAGGCCTGCTCTGGCCTTGGTGGGTGTGTGCCAGTCCCCAAGTGGCCACAGTGCTGCTCTGCAAAGCCATCTTACCACTCACCCATCACAGGTGCCGTCTGACTCCTTTCCGTGAGTCTGGCTGGGCCTTGGAGGCTCTCACAGCAGCAGGAGGCTGTGGGAGTGATGCCACCTGGCTTCCAGGGCCAGGTGAGAGGAAGCTTTTCAGAGGGACATTTGCTGTGTGCACAGTCCTCTGGGACTTCCCTGTGCGGTGTGAAGAGCCATCTACATGTTACACGAAGCCCCGCCACCTGCTGAGCCCCAGGCGTGTTTCTGGTTGATAGTTCCAGCTGAGCTCAGCCTTGAGATACCTTGGCCCAGACACCAAATATGAGTGTTTCGTCTCAGATGAGAGTCCAGGCCCCAGCCATTCAAGTCCCCCCATACATTTGAGTCTTCCCAGCTGAGGCCCAGGACATCACAGTACAGAGATAAACCACTCTGCTCTAAATTCCTGACCCTCTGAATCCCTGGGCATCACTGGGAACCTGCCTGGCAAAGGTTGTTAGAGACCCTGGGAGTAGATGGCTGCAGGATGGAAAGGAGAGATGGAAAACAGCAGGATCAGGAGGACTTTTCCTCAGTAGGAACAGCAATCTTAGCTTTAGTGCACAGCTTTATACTAGTAGCTTGAAGGCACGATCTTGTCGTATTGCATAACTTGATTAAAAACAGCCCAGGGGCAAAATAGCATCCTCAGCAGTCTGTTGTGACCAAAGGGGGATGGCTCCAATCTAATCTGGTTTAGAAACCAGCCATAAAAGGAAAACCTCTGGGGCCAGGTTAGCACTCAGTCCTTGACTCGAGTACATTTCCTCAAACTGGCTGCCTTGCCTCCCAGGAGGTCAGCTCCCAATAGGGCATGATGAAAATGGTCATGTTTTTACACCAGTAAGTCTGGTTCATCCCAGACAATCAGTCAGTCATACACAACCAGACAGTCATATACAACCAGACAGTCATATAATACAACTAGTCAGTCAGTCATATAGAACCAGATAGTTACACACAACCAGTCATACACAACCACACAAGCATAACCAACCAGTTAGTCATACACAACCAGTCATATACAACAGTCACTCATCTACAACCACTCATACACAACCACACAGTCATACACAACAGTCACTCATCTACAATCAGTCATACACAACCAGACTGTCATATACAACCACACAGTCATACGCAACCACCCAGTCATACACAATCAGACTGTCATATACAACCACACAGTCATAAAATACAACTAGTCAGTCAGTCATATAGAACCACATAGTTATACACATCCAGTCATTCACAACCAGACAAACACAACCAGCCAGTCAGTCACACACAACCAGACTGTCATACGCAACCACACAGTCACACACAAGCAGACAGTCAGACATACCCAGAAGAGTAGGAAGTGATCCCATTGGACATCCCAGTAGATGTGAATAGGTTCTTGAGTACTTAAGTCTTGATTTTCCATCACTGGAGATGCAGATCTGAGGGTCTCCACATGTTTCAAAGTGAGACTGACCAGAGAGAGGAGGCCAAGGGTCCTGGCACCCAGCAGGGTTCATACTTGGAGGACATGGGGTGGGGGTGGGCACCACACACACTGGCTTGGCCTGGGTAGCTCTCAGCATCTTGTAGTGCAGGGATACAAGTGTGAATTCGCAGTTTAGATTGGAAGCTGGCCAGTGAGAGGTGACCCAGCTCTCTCTCCCAGCTGTTCTAGAATACACGTGCTGCCCCTTTCTGGGCAGTATGCAGTGGGCTTCTAATAAAGCTCATAAAGACACCATTAGTCAAGGCCAGCTCACTGGCCGCAGTGGTGCTGACATGTGCTCGCTGCTGTGACTCCTGCCAGTCACTTGTCCACGGCTTCCACTGTGGCTGGTGAGATCCCCTTGGCCTCCAGGCTGCCACCTAATGAGGTCTGAGGGCACCAGTGAGGTGGGAACAGGACACAAAGTCCTGCCAAGGGGCCGTCAGAGGCTTTTAGTACTCTGGGAAACTGCTTTGTAGGAAACTGTCAGTAACTATTTACTTTTCCATTGTTTGGTTATACTTTTCAGTTTTTACTGTATATTGAACACCTATAGCAGCAATCAGCTCAGGAGATGAATGTGTATGTTTAACAAAAAGTAAGCCTTACATTTTTGTTGAAAAAGTAAGGTAGCAAGAATATGATAGAATATATATAAATTTCCCAGGATATACCACCTGCCAAGGGGCCAGAGTAATATTAGTGACCACATGAAAATTTAGGTTATTAAGTACAAAAGAACTGATATCCTTAATTATTAAGTTTGATGGTTGTACCTATGACATTGGTTGTTTTACTTTTATTGTGAATGTACATCCTCAGTCTTTCAAACACATGTTTTGGCTTGTGGTTATCTTTCAATTTTATTAGAACAACTTTTGTGAAACCATGGATAAGTCAAACTTTTGTGTTATTTTTGAATATGGGTCCCATCATGAAAGCAGTGCAGTGCAGACAGGTTGAACTATCAACCAAGCATTTGGGAAGAATGTGGGTAGTGAATGCCCAAAATATTGATGGTTTAAGAAGTTCCATTCTGCTGATTTTTTTTTTTTGAGACCAAGTCTCACTCTGTCACCCTAGGTAGAGTCCCATGACCTCATAGCTCATAACAAACTCAAACTGTTATGCTCAAATGAGGCCTCTTGCCTCAGTATCCCAAGTGGCTGGGACTACAGGTGCCCAACAGAATGGCCAGCTACATTCTGGTGATTTTAGCAACCTGAGAACAGGTGTGTAGTGATGAGCTGAAAGCTGTCATGGAAGTGAATCCATCTCGACCTGCGTGTGAATTAGGCGCAAGGTCTGATGTTGCTGCTCCAATAGCATCAGACTATTTGAAGCAGGAGACAGACATGCCCAGGAGGCCTCAGGCTCTGCTTCCAGAGTGGAGTCTTTCTGAGGAGCAAAGTTCCCTAAACACAGGAAGCTGCAGAAGGGGCGTTCACACACTGCTTTGTGGGGACGGCTTTTCTAAGATTCATCCATTCTTTAAACATGTTTATGGAGGTGTGGTTGGCACACAGTAAGCCGCACATATTCATAGTGTGCAGTAGATGAGTTTGGCATAATGTTATATCTGCAGAAATGTCTTCACAGTCACAGGCATCATCTCCCTGGAACCCTTCACCGCCTGTGGCTCTCTGTGAAGTGACGAATGTGAGCTGAGAGAAGCTCATGCTAAATCCTTCTGTTCTTTGCCACCACATAGTCACAATAAAACAAAGTTCCACCTTTACCTGATGTCCCTGTAAAGCAACTAAAAGTGTGAATTTATTTAACCTCAACCTTGGAGCACATGCCTTTTCAACATTCTGTGTGGTAAAATAGGAAGTTTGCACAGAGCCTTTGTGCAGCTTCCTGGAGTGGACGGCTGCATGGGGACAGCCCTGGGGATGGGGCTACTGTGACTCAGACCACCTGTCTCTTCCTAGAACAGCACCAATTTTTGCTTGTTAGACAAATGTGGTTAGCTAGACTTGTATATTGGGCAGGCATTTTCTTGAGAAGAAATGAAATGGGCTTGTCATATGAAGGAAAGGTACTTAACTATATTTGTTGCCAAAGGTAAAGTTTTAGTTTTCAAACAAAATTTGAAATTTTGGAAAACCCCTACCTGTCATTGTGAGCTGGACAGTTTTCAATATTATTAAAAATATTTCTGGAGTAACAGCTTCCTTGCAACTAGGGACAGTGAGACTGGGGAAAGAGGACTTCAGGCATCTCTGGCAGGCGGGATCTGCCCAGAAACTTCCCTTTGGGGACACAGGGAGATAGCGTGAGGCTTCTGAACACCCTGAGGAAGGCAAAAGCAGCGGAGATTGGAAATGTCATCAAGCCACACGTAATAAAGATGGTTCCAGTCCATGAACCCCTG
>CAUYON010115571.1:30000-105327 GCA_963573935.1 Arctocebus calabarensis | reverse complement strand
AATATGTACCACACATGTGATCTCACCCTTTGTCCCATCTCCCCCCACCCTCTCCCTCCCCTTCCCTCCCTCTCCCCTTTCCCCTTCTTCCTGTGCAATAAATGTGTTGTAGCCTTCACTTGAACGATAAAGAATTTGTCTCATATTAGGGGTGTATACATTGGATACTTTTTCTTCCATTCTAGAGATACTTAGATATGTGTTGAAAAAATATTTAATTTTTTCAACACACATCTGAGCAGATAAAATCTAAGCTCCACATATCTGAGTATAGTTTATACATTTTCTACTTAGGGAGGCAAAACTAAGAAAAAAGATAAATTAGGTCATTGCATTATCTACTTTTAAGGTAGTGTCTATTCCACTTTACTCCCTTCAGGTAGATGACCATCTACATCATCTTAGGATTGTAGAACAAATGTCTGCTCTCTTTTCAGTTTGTTGAATTAGGGAGGACAACATACAAAGATCTCTGAGATGTCCAGGGTATGTCAGGTTTGATGATGAGGCCAATGGATCAGGAAGTGATCACCATTGAAAAATTAGTCTTTTAGTCTCATCTTACACGAGGAGAGGACACACCATGCAGGTCCCCACGAGGAAGCACCACGATCCAGCAGGGGACAGGATGCTGGAAGGCCAAATGTGGGCAAGAATCTTTATTATAGTTTCTGTGGAAAGGAGTGGAGGAGGCAATATCAGTAGACTAATGATTGGCTAGTTTGAGTAACTGCAGCAAGGTCTGGCTAAAAAGAGTGTCCCTGGCTGTCTAAAAAGAGTGTCCCTGGCTGTCTCCGCCTAAGGCGGAGTACAGTGTGAGAACCCAGTGGAAGAGATGGTTGGCACTAGGACTCTGGATTAGTCAGCTTGCGTGTGAATGCCACACAGACATGAGCCATCGCTGTCTCTAGGAACTGACTAGCCCTCGGAGGGGCAGTCTTTCCAGGGGCAACAAGGTTCCATATGCCAAAGCGTCAGAAATACGGAAAATTAAAAAAAAAAAAGACTAACACAGTAGGCTTTTCATTTTTTTTTAAAAGGCAGTATGACAATCGAAAGGCTTTGTAGATTTCCCAGTAAGTACTTATTTTATTTACGATATACCCATTCACTCTTATTTTCACCATAGCCATAAAAAAAGAAATTAACTTCTGTTTGTATAATGACGTGACCCCTTCACTGGAATCTCTTTGCTGAGCTAAACACTATTATTTCATTTGGGGTTAGACCCCAAATCAAATCTCACCTTTGCCTACTTTCAGTTAAGTGATCATGCACAAGTCACCTCTCCAAGTCTCACTTCCCTCATTTGTTAAAACAAAACACTTTCCTCATTTGTTAAAAACAAAACAAAACAAAAAAAAAGATTCTGTTATCTCTTAATTTGAAGAGATGCCTAGACAGTGCCCAGAGCTTAGAAAGTGCTCAATAAATGGAAACTCTTATTCTAATTATTATTTACAAAATTGATAAACTGGAGTCAATAAGGTTCTCACTAGCCAATGAGATTATTTTTAGTTTATTCCTGTCTGTTCTTTTATATTTTCCCTAGAGTTACACCATGTAACGTCAATGAGCCTCAGTTCCTCAGTTGTAAAACTGAGCTATTAAATTTGAAACACTTAGCATGGTTTGCAGCAAAATAGCAAGTATTTTTACTACATATACTATTATTGTGGCTATTAAGTCTTGTGTGTGTGTGTGTGTGAGAGTGAGAGAGAGAGAGAGAGAGAGTCTTACTATGTTGCCCTTGGTAGAATGTCATGGGGTCACAGCTCACAGCAACCTCAAACTCTTGGGCTCAAGTGATTCTCTTGCCTCATCCTCCCAAGTAGCTGGGACTACAGGTGCCCACCACAACACCCGGCTATGTTTTTGTTGAAGTTGTCATTGTTGTTTGGCAGGCCCAGGCTGGGTTTGAACACCCCAGCTCAGGTGTATGTGGGTGGCACCCTAGCCGCTGAGCTACAGGAGTTATTAAGTCATTTTTATCATTTTAAAAGAGAGGAAATTATACAGAAAAGTCATAGTTCTGTTTGGGGTTTATGAAGAAAATATTTAGAAAAAGTTTTTTGAGGGTTCTAAATATTTACAGAAAAACACTGTTAGGTAGGGATAAAGAGGAAGGGAAATAGATGCTTTGTCTAGGGCATGTCCACTGAGTGTCAGATTATCCTAGAAAATGCTTTGTCTAGTAGGAGGAACAAATTGACTAGAATAGGGTTCCCAGGAAAGAGGAGATGGCATTGGAAGGGGGTTCCCAAGGACTGACCAATCAGAAGGAGGCGGAGGAACCACAAAGTGGAGATATTGTCAAGGCTTCACTCAATACCAGGTCATGAATGCATGTGCACATTTGAGGTAACAGTGTCCCTAAATGACCCACCCTCATTAACATAGTAAAAGCCACATCCACCAGTGGCATGACAGTTTATAAATACCAAGGCAATCCCCAGAAATTGCCTTACGAGGATAGAAGAGGGACATATGCTCAATTCCAAGAATTGCTCTACCCTTTTCTAAGAAAAATCATTACTATTCCACCCCAATTTAACATAAAATTGTGGAATCAACAAAAAAGGAGAAATCCTGTTAAACTTGGTGTCTCTTCCACTTGTGGGGGCTGGCTCATTCTTTCCCTGGAACCCACTATGCCTTAATAAACTTTGGTGCTTTGCTCACTTGTACCTGCTTGCTCTGTTCATACTGCAGTGAATCAGTGCCAATAACCATTCCTCAGTACTGGGAACCAAGAACCAGGGAACACAGAGAACTGATACCTGGTCCCACATCTAACAACACGGTTACCGTATCAGCTCAGAGAAGGACCTCCACATACTCACTCTTCTATGCATTTCAGACTGTACAGTATTTCCCCATGTTTTCCATAGAGCCCTCCCATTTTACACTTGTTGCTAAGTTTTAGTTTGCTTTTGTATGATTGCTTTCTACTTAATGTGACATTTTAGATTTGTTTCTCCTTTCCAAGTAATTAGAAAACCCACACCACTTAGTGTTTCGCAGTAATATGATGAGCCCACTCTGCTCATTCATCTCAAGCATCAACATCAGTGACGATATCAAAGTGTGCCTACAAGTTTTGGTGACTCTCAACCCATTTATATCTCTTTCCAAGACTTCCGAGGCAAGACAGCCAGTTCAAGGCTAAAACATAGTAACTAGGCAAGACAGCCTAGTTCAAGGCTAAAACATACACTTATCAAACTAAACATGACTGGTTCACAAATTTGTTAAACTCTCTGGATAGAATCATTTCTTCCTTAAAAAGAATTATGCTTGTATACTAAAAATTTGTATTTAAAAAAGCATGATTTTAGAAAAATTTTAAAAGGTGAAATGTAAGTGGTATTCTTTTTTACTTCTTTATTTAAAGAAAAGCAGCTTCACATAATGAAATACAATTATGTCTTTCAGAATTGGAATATGTAGAAGATCTTATTCTCAACTGTTTCATATAGAATTACAGCACTCAGATTCTTAATTAGTTTCCTCTACATTCCATATTCTTCCCCCATCCCAAATTGATCCATATCTGATTTCAGCAATTCATCACAGGTCACATCAAGGTTCCTGCTGTGCGCAACTCTCTGTTCTCTTAGAGGAGAGGGCTTAGCTGTGACTGTGCTTCTCAAATTTCTCTGAGAAAACCATCTCTAGAAAGAAAAATCATCAATTTGCTTTCTTCTAAGTCTCTGAAACTCTGCAATCCCATGAAAGAGGACCTTCTATAATTTGAAATAAGATTTGACTTTTCTGACACTGTAGTTCAATGAATGCCTGGCTCTAATGACAAACCAGAACACCCATCCAAACTTCTTCTCTGGGGACACGAAATAAATATTATCCCAATGGATTGTGTCATTCGTAGATTTTTTTGAATTTTTTCTTTTTTGCAGATAATAGTTCTGGTTTTAAGATTCAGTTTCTTAGTCAAACTGTAGAGAATGATCTCACAAATGTGAAGCAATTAATATTTGTGGACGTTCTCATGCCCTTGAAGACTTTTTCATTTTCTGAAAATTTTATGGACTCTAGAAGTCAAGTTTATTCACAAGAATTTTGGTAACAGATTATGTATAAACTTGTGCAGAGTTAATGACTCAGTTAAAGAGACTGAGTGCTACACAACAGGCAGGTGCTGACCTCAGAGATCCCAGATCCCAGCCCATTGCAGGGACACTTCCCTCCCAGGCCCTCTGCCTTTGCTTAACGATGTTTGTGATTTCTCATCCCCTTTTCTTCTTCATTAAACGCAGTCTGGAAGTTTCCAGTATCAGTCTTTATGTAGCAAAAAGACTGCTGGTTTATCCAGGAAAGGGTTTCAGGTGGTTCAGGTTAGCAATGGCAGACATGAAAATGAGCTATTCTCTCACACTTCCCAGGACTCTGCAGTTAGGACAGTCCATGTAAGCAGGTCCTTGACACGTGTCGTTTCCTAGTTAAGTCAATCATCGACTCTGAGTTTCCATGTTCTCTCTCTCTTCTTCTGCTGGAATGATTCTGAGAATCATATGTTAAAGTGGTACAGCCACAGCCACAGAATTGAAAGGATTCCCATGCTACTGTGTGGAAGGAAAGCACTGCAGAAAAATAGTTTGTTCAGGTACTTTTATTTTTTTTGCACAGTTTTTGGCTGGGGCTGGGTTTGAACCTGCCACCTCTGGCATATGGGGCCGGCACCCTACTCCTTTGAGCCACAGGCGCCGCCCTGTTCAAGTACTTTTGAGAAGGAAAAATACACTTTTTTTAAACCAATGACTTTTCTTGAGGGGACGGGTTGTTTGCTTATGTAGATAGAGGCTGTTATTAAAACCAAGGTTATGCTCCATCTCACCTACCACTTATGGTGATGAGGTGTAAATATCTTTCATCCATCTGGAACCCCAAATTTGAATTCTGGGCATCTTTTTCCAAGAGAATACACCAACGCAATATACCTGTTCAAATACGCAGAGGTGGACGAAAGCCTTGTTTTCCATTCAATCCCCACCACCTAGCAGGGAACCCTAATTATTCACTAAACACAATAAATGAATCTAACAATTCTGTTGTTAAGGCAAAATAGGTACTCCAATTTTCCTAATGCATCATAAAAGTACTGTAATTAATGAGGTGCATCTATGCTAGAGAGTGGGGTGCTAGCCACCTACCCCTGAGGGTACTCTTCCCCTATATCTGGTGAAACTAAACACCGAAGCCATTTAGCCACAACCATGGCATTCTTAGCAAATGTTTAACTACAGATTCCAATTCTGTCATGCCCATAAGATTATTCCAGTTTTTCGTGTCCTCTTACATCAGTTCTGGTAAGTTGTCTATGATTATTTTAGATACATTTTTGAATCCAGTGTTATAAAGTTATATAAGATAAATAACCATCTCTTAATATTAGTGAGATTATTGAGATACCCGCTTTTTTATTACTGATGTAACTTTTGTGTTTCTCCTTTTTTTCTTGCTAGAGGTTGATGAAATTTTTTTACAGTAATAAAGTGATGTAAAATATGATGGTTTCTTATTTTACTAAATTCTGTTCTTAATTTCAATTTTTTATTTTACTTAATATGTGTTTAACTCTTTGGGTTCTCAGGATGGATATTTTCAGCTTTTCTCCTTTGTAACACATTTGTATATAAATATGGCTAAACTGAAGTGTATGATAACTTTGTAGGGTTATTTATGTAGTTCTAATATCTTATAACTTCCATTATGATTTCCTTTTGACTTTTGCCTAATTTTCAAACATTTGGAACTATCTAGTTATTTTTTTATTGGTTTCCAGTTTAATTTTTGAACATTCAGAAATATAACCTGTATAATTTGAATGTTTGGAATTTATTTAGTTTTGCATTGTGCCCAGCAAATGATCAATTAACAAATGTGTTTTCTTAAATTTGGAGACATAATTCTATAATTATAATTAGGTTGTTTTATAATCATATTACTAAAATCTGTGTTTTCACAATTTTCAGAAACTTCCATTCTGCAGTTCTCTATAAGCAAGTTAAACCCTTGTAGGTTAGTTTGTTTTATGTCTGTTAATTTTTATTTTGTATATATTTGAGGCAGGACTATTTAGAAACATACACATTTTGAACTCTTCTATTTGTTTAATACATTAACATTTTATGATAATTAAATGACTCTCTTTAGGGTGGCACCTGTGGCTCAGTGAGTAGGGCACCGGCCCCATGTACCAAGGGTGGCAGGTTTGAACCCAGCCCTGGCCAAACTGCAACAATAAACAGCTGGGCGTTGTGGTGGGCACCTGTAGCTCCAGCTACTCGGGAGGCTGAAGCAAGACAATCACCTAAGCCCAAGAGCTGGAGGTTGCTCTGAGCTATGACTTTACAGTATTCTACAGAGGGCAATACAGTGAGAATCTGTCTAAAAAAAAAATGACTCTCTTTATACCTTGCTATGCATTTTGCATTGTAGCATATTTTTACTCAAATAAATGTAGCTACATAAACTTTCAGTGAACATATAGTGAATGCATAGTGTAGCTTTATTATCAATCCATCCAATATTTCTTAGTCCTTATGCTCAAGCTACGATGTTTCCAAAGGTAATTTACATTGATTCTCTTTGTCTTCATTCTTCTTAAAGTCAAATCTGATAACTTTGAGTTTTTTATTAAAGTTTTAGTTGTTTTACTTAAAGGAATTATTGGTGCAGTGGAGATTATTTGCCATACAACTTTGTGATTTTTATTCTCCCATCTTTCAGTGCTCCTACTATATTGCAATTTGTAAATTGCTTAAGTATTTTTTAAATTATTCCACATCTCTTTTGTTAAGTACCGTTAGTAACTACATATACCATACTGAGAATCTGGGGTTTTTATAGAACCACCACACACTGGCAGCCCTGCTCTCCATTTTTCCCTTTTAGCTCTGTCAGTTGTAAAGTTCTCAGCCTTTCAGACTGAGGACTTTTCTATTGGCAAATGTACAGAGTGGGAAGGCAGCTGCAGTGGGGGGCTTCACTCTTTTGCCAAGCTCATCTCCTTGAGTTTGGCCTCACAGTTACTTACAACTTTGACACTCCTTCTGTATCTTAAAAACTATTTTCTGAAAATTACTCAAGTTTCCTAGTTGCTCTCAGCATCAGATTTGGTCTGCATCTATTTAGTCTATAATGCTTATAAGCAGAATTCAAGGGATTCTCACCTCCGGATGAACTTTTCTCCTCCTCCCTGGATTCTGGAAATGCATCCTGTCCAGCAGCTCTTTGCCTCTTTCTGTTCCAAAACATGCCTTAAAAAAGGAAAACAATAAACCATTGAGGCATGTATCAAATCTTTTTACTTTTATTTCAAATAAAAATAATAAACAAATAGAATTTTTAAATCACCAGAAGAGATTTACATATATAAACAGCTTACTGAATGAAATTTGAAGTTTGGATGAAACTGATCTCATAGCACCACACAGAAACTAACTTAAAATATTATGTTATGATCAGGTGCAGTGGTTTGAAGCCATAATCCCAGTGTTCTGGGATGCTGAAGAGGGAGGCTAGTTTGAGGCCAGGCGTTTGAGGCTGTGGTGAGTTATGATCACAAGATAATACTACAGCTTGAGGGAAAAATACCCTGTCTCAAAAAAAGTAAAAAGATTATCTTAGATATCTCTTCTGTTAGATATCTCGTTTGTCCTAAAATTCTTTTAGCCTTGTACCAAAACATCCTTCCTTGCCAAAATTCTTCCTCATATCTCTTTAATTCCACTTCCCTATTATAATATAATGTATATTACAGGTGCTCAATTTTTCAAATACTGCAAAACTTGGTAAACATTTATCATCAAAAACATTTCTTAGCTTCCATATTCTATACTTTTTGGCATTTATTCTTCTCTCATCACTCCTGTGAAAGAACTCTGTTGTAAACTATGATATTCTAGATAACTGGTGCATAATTTTGTTTTTGTAAAGGAAACAAACCATGAAATATAAAAATACATGCTACCTTGCAATGACTCACAATAAAAAATATCCTTACCATGTGAGTTGGAAAAATGTGTATTATCAAAAAAGGAGATCATATAGAATAGAAGAATGTTTGGGAGAAAATTAACCCTCCCCTCCTGCCACTAAAGTTTTAATATTTAGGGTATATTTGAAACTGGCAACATGGAAGCAGCTTCTTCATTTTGCTCAGGACCAAGAGCATAAAGAAGAGCTCTCAGGTCTTCAGAGAGAGGTGACATCTTCAATGAGTCACGTGATTGAATTAAAGGAGAGTTAGAATAAGACTTGAAAACTTCCTCTAAATATTCATGAAGTAAGTTGTCAGATGGCTAAATTTTGGTAATTATTTAAAGGTAAACTAGTGAATGTGGAAAATCCATGGTAGTATTGTAAAATGAAGGAAACATAAGTTTTTATTATATTTTGATTCAATAAAGGCTTTCTGTTCGATACTTTATGTAGTTACTATACCTACTCTTCACTGCCAACTCTCTAAACCCACACCAGAAATACAAACTGTCCTCAGCATTGAGTTAAGCAAGCATATTAAGCGCATTTCTAAATTTGGTGCGGAAAGTACCCTTATTCCTAATATAAGGGCACTCGGGTGCAGATGATTAAGCGCTGGTCTCTAAGCCCTCCTCGCACCCTTTCCTCCCTGCTCAGTAAGGCTGGCTTTTCCGCCTCCCGTGAAAGCTGCCTTCTATTTATGTTCACCTAGTAAGAGATACTAGTCCAACATCAGAAGCTTCAGGAAAAAGAAGACTTTGCCTCTCTTTCTCTGCATAAGGTAGATTCTCTGGAAATGGTTTCATTCCATTATAAACTAGGCTTTGGTCAAGTAGCTGGTCCCAGTGAAGGTCGTAGCTGGTCCCAGTGAAGGTCGGAGCTGTTCCTCTGGATTCCAGGCCAGCAGCAGTTGCTCCACCATCTTATCCCTGCTCTAGGTGGCCAGGGGTCAACCACAGGGCTTCTCCTTTAAGGTACAGGTGGTCCCTTTATCACATTCCGTGACTGGTCTCAGTTGCCCCATCCCTTCTTCCCAGCTTCTGGGAGTACCACCTGCTGCATAGTACTTACTATATTTGCCCTGGACATGCGTTGCTGCTAATCTCTGAGCCACCAGGCCTTTCCCTCTCAGCCGTTCCCACATGCAGCACCTACAACAGTTTATGTTTTCTGAACAGAAACTGAACGGTGCTCCTGGAAATAGTCCACAGAGCAAAGAGTTATGACTGGGAGCCTTATTGCTTAAAACACAAAAGCCTGAATTCTGAATTGCTTTCCTGAATACAGACAATGAATAGAAATATTCAGAAAAGAGTACAAAGACCAGTATTTACACAGATATGGCTTGGAAATTCTTCCATATCTCTGCACATTTTATCCAGGTTTGTGACCTGTTTTTTTTTTTTTTTTTAGCTGATAATCTTGCTTTAGATTATATTAAAATAAAAATTGAGGCCAATGTGAATGAGATACCTCAATGCTAGTCTCCATCAAATTACCCTACTTCTTTATGTATCCTTTATTCCAAGCCAACCACCTCATTTCTATTCTGAATCCATCCTCTCCTCAAACGTTTTGGACACTTTGCTTAATTGGTTGTTCTGAGCTATATTTATATCGCAGTGACAGGCAGAATGCCCTCCCAAAGAGGTCTATGCTCTGATCTTAGGAACCTGTGAATGCACCTCACAGTAAGGTGACATGGCAAAAAAGTCTTTGCAGATAGAATTTTGCTTTTTGAGTTTAAAATAGGAACATTTTCCTGGATTAATCAGATGGGTCAAATGTAATCGCATGAGGTCTGAAATCAGGAGATACTTAGCAGAAAGGGAAGGTCAGGGAGCTTCAAAGCTTGGGAAAGACTTGGGGTGCCGCAGAGGGACCATGAAACAAGAAAAACAAATGACTTTTAGGAACTGAGAGAGACTCCCACCTGTTAATAGCAAGGAAACGGGAACCAACCCCTAGAGCTACCAGAAACTGATTCCTGATAACAACCCAAACGAGCTTGAGTGCAGATCCTTCCCTAGAGGCTCCATGAAAGAATAGAGTCTTGTCAACCCTTTGATTTTGGCCTTCTGAGACCCTATGCAGAGAATCAGCTGGGTCAAACTGTGCTGAACTTCAAGCCTACAGCACTGTAGGGTGAGTTTTTTAACTATTAAGTTTGACATAATTTGTTATGTTGGCAATAAGAAACTAGTAGAATAAATATGAATAATTTCTCTCTCAAAAACAAGTTACAGCCTAAGACACAGCCTCTGTGAAACTGGACCATCTTGCTGCCGTTTCGTTTCTCTCCTCTCAGTTCTGTTGATCTTGAGAATTCCCTTGTTCACTTCCCATAGGAGCTGGGGCTGCCAAAACACACATACCACAGATGAGGGGGCTTAAACAACAGAAATTTATTTTCTCACAGTTCTGGAGGCTGGAAGACTGACAGCACAATTCCAGCAGGTTTGCTTTCTCCTGAGGCTCCTCTCCTTGGCTTGCAGACAGCCGCCTTCTAGCTGTGTCCTCACATGGCCTTTTTTTCTGTGCACACACATCCCTGGTATATAGGTAGTATTTTTTCCTCTTCTTGAAAAGAAACTGATTACATTGGATTAGGCCCTACCACTACAACTTCGTTTAACCTGAGTTACTCCTGATAACCTATCTCCAAAAACAGTCACATATAAGGGATTTTTGAGGATGGGGTGGGGGTGGGTACACAACTCAGACTCCACCACTTTCTTTTCCTTCCCACTATTGTCGTGTGGCATCAGCTCCATCCCTCCACAGAAGCTGGTTTAACACACACACAGGCCCTCAGTTACCTCTCGGTGAGTTGGCCTCAAGCTTTGTAAAGTTCAAAGGTCCTTTCCCCCATTCTACTGTTTGCTCTTTGATCAAAGACTTTAGCAGACCAAAGGATTTTAAGTTTGTAAAAGCTCAAAGACAAGCTTCTTCCTTTTGGCCTTTCTCTCTAATAAAAATTACATTAAATAATAAGAATAATATTTATTTACAGCATAGCATTTTTTGAATAATGACAATTACTCCATATGGAGGAAGAATATCCAATTTATGTCTTATCCACCCTTTACTGTGCATTAGAAACATTTTAAATAAATTTTGATGTAGAATGTTTTTGATTTCTTATAAAATTTGATAAAATAAAATCTATCTGAATTGACGAAATGAATTCAATTGAGAACATGTTTATTCTTACACAAAGCAGAGCTTGAGCAGTAGCTAAAAACCATACAATTTCAGAAACTGTGAACCAACACACCATGTGGTCACAGGAAATAAGTGTGAGAATGGTAGATATGTAGAATATCAGAGTTTCTAAAAGTTTGCTTTTTTTTTTTTCTCCCAGAGAACACTTATATTTTGGAATGACCAGAACTGAATGTTAGGAGTGAAGTTATAACAAATGGGCCTCAAACTATGATAAGCTCGCTGTGATTGGGAAAAAAAGAAAAGTGGGAAGTTGGATGGATTACCTTGCCAAAAAATGTGGTGAGCTATCTCAGCCATGATCATTCCTCTAGGCCACACAGGGAAATAAGACTCACAAGGTTACATTCAGGCCTCACACTTGCAAGAATTCCCTATGGTCATTATGTTTTCAATTTTAAAGATATTGCTTGATGATACCAGCTTCAGTTACTTATTTATTTTCATTATTACACCTTTACCATGATGAACTGAGAGTATATTCATGGGTCTCTGCCTTTCAAGTCATGGAAGGTTCTTCTGACACCCTATAGTAAGCTGTGTTGGTCCTGGAAGTTGGCTTTTTGACTTTTTTTCCAGAAAAAACTCATACTTTGCAATGACCATACTGAATGCTAGGAGTGGAGTTATAATAAATGTCCCCTGGCATAGCAGGGGAATAGTTGCAGAGGTGGTAAGTGACTCCCTGAAGTGGCAGGTGGTGAGCCCAGGAATCAAAACCAAGAGTTGTATCCTAAGGTCTCACATTCTTTCTGCCCCTCTATACTGTCTTCCAGGAACCATGGCATTTTTAATCAGCATGGATTTTCTGGAAGAGATATTTCTGGGAAAAGGAGACAGGACAGAATAAACTTTTCAAATTATTTCCTTTCAAAATACCTAAATATTCCTGGGCCACAATCTGTAGGATTTGGTGGTAAAAGGGAACTTCCAGACACAGGTTGTTACCCAAGCACTGCCACGTTACCTAAAAGGGACTTGGAGTTATAAGGCCAGCATTTCTGGAGGGGAGTAGTTAGAGGGACTTTAATTTCTTTATAGTGGAATAAAGATACCAAAAATACCAAAAATATTGGCACTTACAGACTTTATATAATTTTCGTAAAGAAAAGTAAATATAATAAGCTTGTCTGTATACAAAGAGTAAATTAAATCTATGAAAATATAGTTACTCAAAATAAACTTACCTTCACAATTCACATAATCAAATACAACTTGGATGGTTTATGCACATTGTCCCCTCTCTGTCTCAAATAGTACTATGCCTAAAAAAGTCTGAGAAAGTGTTTCAATGTACAAATAACTTCCAACACTCTGTTCAGTATGTCCACTTGATGGTTTAAGAAAACATTTAAAATGTGAAGATCAATAGACTACCAAGAATGGGTAAAGATGTATCTATATGTTTTGGTATCACTACTTTTTGTGACTTAGTTTTCGCTACTGAACATATACTCATGCATATATAAGGTATTTAATTTATGAGTCAAGTGAAAGGGAAATTTCTTATTCTGCATCTTGCTTTTGTAGCTAGTTGTATCCTCAGCTTGTTCAGAATACTAGTCGCCAAGTGCTAGGTTTTAAACCTACTTGCTTGTGGAAGAATCATGCAAGTCTACAGCCTAATAGAAGTAGAAAGACCACCCATCTGGGCCCCAGCACTACTGACATTGTGGACACCAGGGGAGACTAATGGAAGAAGAAGGCTCAGTGGTTCATGTTTGGCTTTGGACCTCCCTGGAATTTCTGCAGAGACATGGAAGGTTATGACATCTACTTTCACTTCCATTCCCCTGTGGAGAGGGGAAGTCTGTTCTTTTTTCTTGAAATTCCCAACTGGCTGCATTGTTCTATAGTGGCAGTTCACTTTAAGAACTAGGGAGTCAATGTCTCACACACTCACACTCATACAGATGCACAATGAACACAAGATCTATTTGATCACAAAAAGGTATCTTGATTTCTGCTTAGGATAAGACTTTCGCTGATATATATGTGTTGAGGGGGAATGATAGAGAAGGGGGAGGGAAAGAGTACATGTGTAAGAAATTGTTCCTTGGTCTTAGTTCGCTGTGTGTTTCAATCTGACATGAGACAGACTGAAGATTTTTTATTGACATTTAAAACAGATATATGGTGTGATTGGATATTTATTATAAGTAATTATTTCCCCTTTTGATAAAAAAACAAAATGATGAGTGAGAAAGAAATATTTTGGTCCAGACAATGGTCAATTAAATAATCTATAATAAGGGCAGTGATTTTACTGTAGACTACAGACCCTCTAAGGAGAATGAACATCTTTTCTACTGTTTTCATCAGTTTTCTGGCTGAGGGGCCTGAGAAATGAACTGAACTGGCCACATTGTACTTGAAATGTGAATGGCCAATCACTCTGCTATTTTGGGCTTTCAGAAGAAGAGGGAGAAAGTGATCAATATTCACAGAAGTCAACACAATTGTCCTGAAGTCTGTGATACTAAACTTCAGTCAGTCAAGATTCATTTGACTGAGGATGGAGGGCACTTGGGACATTAAAGAAATTGGACAAAAAGTTTCCTGCCCTAACTATAGTGATGTATGCTGACGGTGGCTTTGTTTATCTCTTCTATTAAACAAAATAATAAAAGTAGAGATTGGTCATAAATTAGTGCACTCACCAGAGTTCTCAAGGGAAAAAGAAGCCAATGGGATATAGAAAGATTTAATTTAACTGATTGGCTCACATAGATGTTGGGGCTAGCAAGTAAATTTTGCAGGAAAGGCTGATGGGCTGGAGATCTAAGGAAGACTCATAGCTCAAGTCTGAAACCATTCACTGATAGAATATTTTCTTACTTGGAGAAGTCAGTCCTTTTATATTGAAACCTTCAACTGATTAGATGAAGCCCACCCACACGATGGAGGGTTATCTGCTTTACTCAAAGTCGACTGATTTAGATGTTAATCTCATCAATGAGATATCTTCACAGAAACATCTGAAATAGTTTTTGACCAAATATTTGAGTACCGTGGCCTAGCCAAGTTGATGCATACAATTAACTATTACAATTCATTAGCTTTTTTATGTCACAAACCATCAAAAAATATGATGACTTAAAAGAGTAAAGGTGTAAACAAAGGCTGGTATCAGACAGGACAGTGTTTCTGCTCTTGGCTCACTTAGCTCACTGATGCTTCTGCAGGCACCTTCCAGGTTCACTGGAGACTGATTGATCTAGAGTAGCCTCAGGAGGAATCCATTCTCTCTGTTTCATTGAGTCCCTCATTAACCAGCAGATTAGCCCATACTTGGGGATGCGTCAGCTAGGCAGGTTTCTGAGACTTGCAAGCAGAAGTACATAGGTCCTTGGGTGGTAGCTCAGCACTGATTCCACATCCCACAGTCTCTTGGACAAGGCAAGTGATGAGGCTTGCCATTGTCCAGGAGCAGAGAAATAGATTCTGCCACTGGTCAAAAAAAGAATTGAAAAAAGAAAAAAAATAGGACAGGAGAAATGGAAAAGGGCAGGGAACGGCAGGAAGGAGACTCAGGGAAATCTTATGACTCACCAGAAGTCGAAAAATGGATTTCAAAGAAGGAAAAGATTTAGAGAAATTCTAAATCTTTGCATCAAATAATAAGTGTATTTTGGGGTTCTTGGGTTGGACAATCACATATCATTGGCTCTAGAAATAAATAGAATGAACAACTGAGGGAAGGAAGGAATGGAGGGAGAGAGGAAGAGAGGAATAAAAAAAAAAAGAAAGTAAACAAACAAAAATAAGCCAAAGTGATATGTTTATTCAATACCATTTCAAGGAATGTTTAATTAGAAATCTGAAAATACAGACACATTGGTTATGTTTGTTTGTTTTTTAATTTTAGAAAATATGGGATAGAAATTTACCCTGGGTGGGAAAGACTATAAAAAGCAATTATGTCTTGCATGCCTTTTTGTTTTCCTTCAATTTTTTTTTTTTTTTAGGCAGAGTCTCATTGTATTGCTTTGAGTAGAGTGCCCTGGTCTCACCATAGCTCATAGCAACCTCCAACTCCTGGGCTCTAGTGATCCTCCTGCCTCAGCCTCCCAAGTAGCTGGGACTATAGGTGCCCACCACTTTGCCCAGCTAATATTTTTATTTTTAGTAGAGACAGGTCTCTCTCCTACTCAGGCTGCTATCAAACTCCTGAGCTCAAATGATCCACCCGCCTCAGTCTCCCAGAGTACTAAGATTATGGAATGAGCCAGCACACCTGGTCAATCCCTCAGTTTTTAATTCTGTGTAAATATTTATCCCAAGTTTAGTTATAAAGAATCCTTACCTCTTCCTTGGCAGTTGATTTTATGAAGTCCACTCTCTATGCTAATTCCACTCCTTAAATTTAGGTTTGCTTTCCTCTTATGTTTCACACCAGAGGGGTGAGATAACGAAACACACATAAGCTAAAGAATTAGATGCTGTGAAACAAGATGTGGAGACATAATAGTCAATTTGGAAGAAGACCCCAGGGATCAGTAACTCATTCACTAACTCTGGAAGTTCCAAGCACTTCCAAGCTGTTGGGCAGAAAGAAATGTCAGAAGCAGGGAACTGAAGGCATATGAGCCATGCTGTGAAACTTGGCACCCCAAAGACACGGTGTCCTCAGAGCAGTGGTGAGCAGAGCAGGGAGGCAATGGTTAAAGCTTTTAGTGAGGCCGACATCAGCAGCTGCACGCCGGCCATCACGCAGTCTGCTGCATAGAACTTGGTTGCTTCACAGCGGAGCATCCTGATATGGGGCTCCCTAAAAGGCCAATCCATCACCTCTGGCTGGTGCGTACTGAGCCCGACAGGTAGGGGGGCAAGAGGAATTCCATCAGCCTCGCACTTTGCGCTCTGAACAGCTTAGATCCCTCTCCGGGCTGGATTTATGACCTTTCTGTCAGCTGCTTCTTTAATGCATAAGGCTAAATATCAGGGGTATGGTTCAGACACTCAAGCGCAAGAATGCCTACTACCACTAGGCCTGGGGCGGGGGCTGCTGACAGCGTGGGATATTGTAATTTACGGTCTCCCAGTCCTGGCCTGAAGTACCTTAGTGAGCAGCGGGATTCATGCCAGCTTCCCTCTTATAAGTAAAAAACAGAAAGAGGCAATATGTCAGACCCTGAGAAGCATGGTGTGAGATAAGCAGTATTTTATACTTTTTTTCTTAATGAATGACTTTTTTTTAATAGGAATTGTTTTATTAATCAAATATGGATCTAATACATAAAAGGAAAGGTTGGCAATCATTTTCAGGATCTTCAGGTAATCAGGCATGTTAAAAGCTTTAGTATGAATGAGATATAAAACCTAAAATTCCCCAGACCTTGTAGGAAAACAGTTAAGTGCCTACTGGTGGAAAGGCCTATCTGCCCAGCCCCTTTCCTCTCTGCAGAAGGGAGGATCTTAGCATTCAGACACTCCTCCTGAGGTTTGAAGGGCAGGTGGTGTGTCAAATGTGCGCCTGGACCGTTCTTTCATGCTTTTAGGCCCAGCTCCCTGGTGGACACCGCTGCCAAGTCTCTGCAGAAGACGCTTCCCACTGTCACAGCAGACAACAGTCTCAGGGCTCCTGCATGGAGCACACTGCCTGGGCTTCCGGCCGCAGAACGCCATGTAATTGACAGGTTCCGGTCTCCTTGGCTG
This sequence comes from Arctocebus calabarensis, assembly GCA_963573935.1. Lineage (NCBI taxonomy): Eukaryota > Metazoa > Chordata > Mammalia > Primates > Lorisidae > Arctocebus > Arctocebus calabarensis. The sequence continues at coordinate 88,440 of CAUYON010115571.1, read as the reverse complement.
TGCTGAAAGGAGGCGGCAGTCTAAGCCATGAGGGAAGCAGCATCTTCTCCCTCGACCTGCCTGGCTTTCTCCCTGGGCAGGAGGACAGATGCTGCTGCTTTCCCGCTTCACAGGGCCCCTTGTGAAAACTATGAGGGTTCAGACCCACACCCACCGGGAGCGGACAGAAGACCACTTTCTTCTGCAGATGTTGGTCCCATTTTGTTGTACTCCCAACCTTCCCCTCATGTCTTCCTACTGTTAAAACTCTGCTTTCCTTCTCTTCAGTGGGCAAAATGCTTACCCAAGGAAAGCCCGGTGCGAAGACAGAGAATCCCAAAGTGTGGCTCCCACACACACAGGTGTTTCCGTTAAAGCTCAATGTAAGAACGCAGTGGCCCCGACCTGCCTTTATAAATTACACAGAATTTCCACTGGGTTCCATATTTCAAAAGTTATGAGTTATTAAAAGAAAGACTCCTTGATCCAATAAATTTGGAACATGCAGCATTATAAATGGCCTCTTGGGGGTTGTAATGCACATCACACACTGGGGCGTGGAACCTCTGCGTAAAGGAAACCATTTGGCATTGCCTACTTCAGCTTTCAAAATTTATTTGACAATAGGAATCCTTTTGATTTTTTTAAACCTGTATTCCACAGAACAGAATTTGGCAAATAGTAAGCACCTTAAGAAATCCTAGACAAATATTACTAACAAAAACTTCTGACCATTACTTTACTGAATTAAAGAGGGGAACGTCTAGCTAAGGCTTTGTTGTCATTCGCTTTGTTCCTAAATTAGCCTCCAACCAATCTCTATAGCTGGATGAAGTTTGAGGCAAGAGCCAGAGCCGGCAGGGGCTCCAGAGAGAACTTCCGGCAGGGGCTCCAGGGAGGACTTCTGGCAAGTGTGGAGTGGAACCGGGTGCAGGCCTGCAAAGGGAGCTCCTGCAATATGTGGAGAAAATCTAATGTTGCTCAATCCTGCCACTGTCAAGGGAAACTGATAGATCTGTTTCTGGTGAAATCTCCCAACTTGTAAATGTTGACAATCTTATGTGGTATCTACATTTAAAAAAAAAGAGAAAACAAGACATCTTACATGGATGTGTTCCCCCCAACCAAACAATAAAATAAACACACTAAAAAAAAAAAACAAAAAACTTTTGGGTTGAATCTCACCCCCAGGTTGCCAATTGCATTCTCCTATCTAGTCTTAAGGATTTAGAGACCCAGGACAATTAAGTGAAGGAGAAATAAAAATGAGAGCTGTGTTCTTAAGTTCCGCCTGCTTTTAACTATTGTATGCAACCTCCTTTATCAAGTAAACGACATGGTCCCTGCCATTATTTTGTTACATGCATGAGTTTATAATTTATCTCCAGTGAAAGGAAGAATTATGAAGTAGGGGTTCACAGGCACGTTGACTCTCTTAGGAAATTATTTTATTCTGTTAAAGCCAAATAGTCAATGTTTTAGACTATATTCCTCTGGGGATATAAAAGATTCATTTTTAATAGGGACTAAAATTTAAAAAAATAGAATTTAGTGATACACTTGGCTATCATGTTATCATTTTCATGGCTGAACCCTAATACCTTATCATCAAGGATAAAAAGGATATTATTTTAGAGAATTCTGCAATTCAAGGGAAGTTCCAATATTGGTTTGAATCACCCAGGAATTATTTAAAGGCCTGGCAGAAAATGTGCATCAAAGGCAATTACCTCTCAATGGTCCATGTGGGGCAGTGCTTGACAATATTTTTCGTGTGGATTGTTTGTTTCCGCCCTGCCATTCGGTGCCCTGTTCTGCCCCCAGAGAGTTCAGCCCATCTATATGTATGTGTGTTTATGTGCACAGATGCATGCACTCAGATCTTTTTATATATAACAAGTGTATACATGCTATGTATTACATGGAATACACAAATTTCGCAAAAAAATACTTCTATTTGATAATGACATGAGCCATATATCAAGTCACAGGAACTCGTTCTATTGTCAAAATGATATTCTTTATGCATTGCCATTCCTTATTACTGTATGGCTTACCATAGAGTTTGATAACCCATGTAGTGTATCTTTTACCTTTTTCCCCAGGGGAAGTCAATAAAAAAATAAAATCCTTTAAAAAAAAAATTTGATTAAGGTGGCTTGTTTTATGCCATGATAGGCTGATTTTGCGAGCTTTTATTTCTTAAATCATCCCCTAAAAGATGTATACCTGAAAAGCTAACCATAATTTTACGTTTTATAAGTTGCACTACAGTTTTTGAGATTGTGATGGTTAATTTTAGAGAAATGTTTTCCTTGTGACTAGAATAAATCCACTCTGAATATATCTGCTTTAAGAGTCTGGATTTCGCAAAATGAATTTAGTGAAGTGGGACGCAAATGTATTAGATAAATACTTGAACTGTATTATGGTAATTTTTGCCCTTGATTTAATGATTCTCCAATTTATTCTCTGTTTTCTCTACAATTTAAGAAAAGATATTTTTGTAAGAGCAACAATCATCAACATCCCCTATCTTCTCTTCAGGGGAATAAAGAGCTTTGTTTTTGTTTTTGTTTCTGTTTTTCTTTTCTTTCTTTTTTTTTTTTTTCCAATCTAGTAGACATCAAAGAAACAGTCAGGCAAGGGGAAGAGAAGGGCTGGCACAGTTAGGAAAGGATGGGAAGAGGCAGATTTTTGGCAGAACTGAATGTGTTAATCTGCAGTGAAATTAGCGATTTAAAAAAGTATTTCTCAGCTGCACATCTGAAAAAAAAATTTATGGGTCTAATTTTCCTTTAGAAATTTAAAATGTTACAAACTCGTAAGATATAACTATCCAAATTTTTCCACCCCGCACTCACCATGCCCACAGAGAGGAGTGGGAATTATGTATGGATGTAAATGGGATGACTACTGCAAAGAATTTAGAAACATTTCAATAAACATACTTGCAAATATTTTCGGTATTTTAAAAAAGTAGGACACATATGTTAAACTCAAGGGAAGAGGGCCTAAAAGGGAATCTCCAAGTGCACAGTTTGCTTCTATATTTGTGTGAACCATTTGGTTAAGTATTTTACAAAATATCTACACTTTATTTTCCAGTCCTTCTGGAATTTTCAAAATACTGTATATCCTACAATAGACTTTTCAACATATGTGTAAGCTGTAGTGTGAAAATAATTGTGGAAATAATTCTAGATCTATATAATTCCACAACCTACTTGCCTTGAATTGGCTGCATGTGTTTTTCATGTAAGTATGCATAGAAAATGTTGAAGTGTTTCACACAAAGCTCGTTTAGATCTAAAAGCATCTCCGCAATTGGCGAGGCTCTGCCAACCCCCAAGAAATTAGCAAAGATAACATTTAATAACATCAGCCAATAGGGCTCTTTACTTTGTCAGATTTCTCTAAATTGCTTCAAAGTTTGGGTGAAATATAGAGATGTTTAGTTCAAACACTCATCCCTTAAGATAATGGATAGTAGGGAACGTTCTGCCTACTTGGGATTTTAGAAAATTAATTGTTTCACGATCTTTCTAGAAAATACAGAATGATTGCCAGGGAGCAGCTCTTTTCTATTCACCTTCTGTTAGGGAAAGTCTTCTTCAATGTTGGGGGTCCTCCTCTACCCTGAGTTGCTAATAATAGTTGTTAAATAGCCAAGGTTGCTGCTGCTTCTTCTTTTATTTTTTCAAATCTTTTCTTTCCTAAATCTCCTCCTCCTCCAGCTTTTCTTTACCCATTTAAGATGTTACAAAAATTATTAAAGAAAACACTAGCGCTCAGCAGAACTATACACATGTGGGTGCTAAATAAATACTTTTGATGATGATGAATGTTGGCAATTCTCCATGGCAGAAAGACCTTACACAAAAGATGTTATAATTATTATGTTTAAATGATTATGCTGTAATTATTATGTTAAAAATCTCCCATGCTCTCAAAGCTGCTCAGCAGTGGCAGGGCTGTGACATTCCCATTAAACCTCGTCTACTGCTGAGGCACTTGCCACCTTTGCATGCCACGTAATGACAGGGGCTTGGGTAAAGCTAGAGCAAACCTGAGTGACAGAGAGATTTCCTGAGGGGCTCTCCTCTCTCTCGCTCCCTTTTCCTTTCTCCACTCTGGGAGGGTGCTGGTCACCAAAGATCCCATTTTCTACTTTTGCTCTAAGGTTTTATTTTTTTTCTTAACTATTTGCTATACAAGATCTTGGCAAATTCATTCACTCCAAGTTTAAAGGAGGCTCAAATGTTGCCTACCTCTCCTGGGTTAATTTTTTACAGAAAATATGAGAGAGTTAAGTCAATGAATATCTAATGATGAGATTTTTACCATTGTATGAAGTTTCCCTGGGGAAAAACCTTAGGATTCTGGGCCAGATACATGGTGATTCCCAGGGGTTCAGAGATGATGACCCCTATACCCAAGTGTAATAATCTATGCAGGTATTCTCTTCTATTTTGCTTTTTTTGAGACCCTACATTGTTTCTAGATTGAGAACAATAGATTCTAGATTGAGATAGATTCTTCTGTGTACAATGATGGTTTTTTACTATCCTCTTCCGAATTACAGCAAAGACTGAGTTCAGCCAGGTTTTTAGTTTTAACTAAGGCAGCAAATACTTGAGAGTGAACCCTCCTCTTCTTGTAGACATATGACAGGATTTCCAAAAAGTGTCTGCATGAGGGTACGTATCTAGTTTACATCTAAGTGTCCTTTATTCATGAGAATTGAAAAGCATGACTAGCCTTAGTTTTTAACTCATGTTGATTAGATTTTGAAAAGAACTCAAGAAGAGCTTCAGTTTTGAACAACATGCATTTGCTGCCTTTGTGTCTGACCTCTAGCAGGGTAAGGTAGTGTTGTGCTGCCCAGGTTTAGAATCATGGCTAATAGACCATGATTCAAACACTACTCAGACCTCCCCTGGTGGAATGTAAAGAATGCATCACACCTCCTGGCAACTAACTAATAGCAAATGCTGTTACAATTATCACCCTTAATAGTCCTCATAAAAAACTTTCAAATTCTGTCATGAAAACAGAACAGAAGTGGGACCAGGGAGTGGGCTAGTATTGAGGGTGGAGCAACCAACATCTGTTGGGGGGACTTCTAGCAAGTATGTTCCAGCAGAAGGGAATGACATGAGAATGAAAAGACAAGTTCACAAACCAAAGTTGGAGGATTTGGGATTAATTGAAATCCTCAAGTGGCGCATGGTAAGTGACTGCCTATTTAGAGCCAACAGATAGTTTTCCGTGAGGTTAAGGAAGCGAAAAATCCCATACGAAGGTAGTGAGATGTTAAATTCTAATTAGAAGTGTTAATTAAAAAAAAAATTCCAATTTCATCAGTGAGAGTGCTTTTGTTGTTCCAATTCTCTTTGCTACAGTGAATCCTAAGTATCCTGACTCACTTTGTTCTAATATTATTTACCACTTCTATAAGGTAGAGAAAAGTTGACTCTGGCCATAGGAGCATGGAAAATCAGAGTCCCCTCCCCAGTGCTTCCATGATATGCAAGGAAAAGTCCTGTTTTCAGAGCTTTATACTCAGGCATAGGAATTCACATGCTCAAAGATTAGTGAAATCAATGTAGGATGCTCAGGAAGAAAAGTATTTGTGTAATTCTTCTTCACAGCATCCCTTTGCCAATGTTTTCAGCTTTTTATACCTTCAAAAGAACTCAATAAATTTCAAAAGTTGAGATGAGATTATATTGGGTTATGTATGAACTTAAGCAGCAAGTGATAACATCATTCCAAGAGATTCTTTTCAGATCATCAATCCACAAGAAGGATTACACTCTTCAAATGAGCACACAAATGCAAGCTGCCTGAAATGGTGTTTAAAATTGAAAATTAAATTAAATGGAATAGTTAGTAGATTTTCAAAAAATAGTCAAGTGTGCATTAGCGTTTTAATTTCAATAATAGTAATCGATATGCACTAAATTATTTAATGAAATTTTAAATGTTTTCTATTATGATTTCCACTTAGCTTGTATAATCTCAAATTCTACAATAAACATTTCAGAAGACATTTTACACACAATATTTAGAAGTGTCTGAAATATAAACCTTGAGCATAGGGAAAGCCTTTTTAATGAAATGTACAGCATCTTTTTTTTTATATTGAATACTTATTGAGCCATGATAGTTATTTAAAGCTATTGTAGTCAATCTGACATACTTTAGAAATTATTTTTTAGGAATTGTCTGTATCCCTCTATTTAACTATGTCAGTTTTCTAGAATACATCATGCCCTTACATACATTTTAGAGTGGTTCTTTCAATACTTAAATAAAAATAGACAATATACTTTAAAGTGTCAAACTATGTTTAAATTCCTAAAAACCATCATTTCTACATTGCAGCTCCTCCAAATCATATTTCTATTCTGTATTTCTATTCTGTATCTATAAAAAAATGGATGACGTTTTATTTGTAAATTATTATGGACTGTATATAAGGTAGCCCAAGGAAAATAGTAGATAAGCACCATTCCCTCCACCTCTTTGTTGTATCCTACAAGCATGTTCCCAACTTTTGGCATGCCTTTTGGTGGGAGAGAAATTCCTCCCACTGCACATTGTCTTTTGCCTACTCAAACCCTCCAGTTACACCAACTTTCTCTTCCCCGCCAGCCCTATCCCAACACAAGGACAACGGTAGGCACTTCCATTTCCAAATTCAACACCAAAAGGTAACTGGCCTAGATTCCATTTTTTCTCTTTATTTCTTTTCTCTGTAACAGACCAGAAAAAGTCCACATTTAGATTCTTTTTGATGTTGTAGAGGTAGAATTTTCAGGGATCAGGATAGATCAGTGAGACCCTAGATTTGTACAGTTTCAGAACATCTCAACCTAGATCATATATGGTGATTCCACATATGAATAGAATATATGACAATTAAGACAATTAATTCTGTCATAAATTTCTGAATATAAGACAATTAAGACAATTAATTAATTAAGACAATTCTGTCATTAATTTCTGTTTGTTTTTGTTTGTCATTAGTCGTTATTTTTTGGACATAATTTGGAAGCCTCTCAGACTCTAAAATTGTTAATAGTCCTCTTTATTCAATATTAAATTCATCAGCATTTTAATAGCTGGTACTAGACTGTCCCCGAGGATAGATACAGTACTATTATTTTTTGATAAGAATCCTTGGGTGCTACAGGAAGATGGATTTGTTGGTCTTACTTCCAAATGAGAAGAAAAATTAAGAAGAGGGAGAAAGAAGAAGACAGAGCAAAAAGTCAGGAAAAATATATGACCAGATGCTAGAATTTACTATAGGAACAGCAGAAATCCCCTTGTGGAGAAATGACCAGAAAATACAATGATGGTGCTAATGGTTTCATGCAAGTTACCTGTATGATCAGGTAGGCCCACTAGAGTCTACCAGACTCCTAGAAGTTTTATCTTTTTTTTTTTGCAGTTTTTGACCAGAGTCAGGGTTGAATCTGCCACCTCCAGTATATGGGGCCAGTGCCCTACTCCTTGAGCCACAGGCACCACCATCCTAGAAGTTTTATGTGCTGGAGGACGTGGTAGGATTCAGCAGAGTTGGGTTCTATGTGTAAACAGATATAATGCAGTATAAGAATCAGGAACCAAAGGATAATAAGAAACCAGGTACCCAGAAGGTAAGAGAAACTATGTTGATATAAGCCTGTTACACATTACAGAAGCCTAGCAGACATAGGCACAGAACTTTACAGGGAAGTAGAGTTTAAGCCAGTATTATCTGACTATTAAGAAATAAGTGGCTCCAGATTATATTTCATACTGGAAAAAAGTTATCATCATATATAAAGAAATTTTGGCGAAGACCATTTTACAAACACGCATATTGATTTTATCACAGTATTTGACAAGGTATTATAAACGTGTTTATATGTGTGTGCATATATGTATGGGGGGGAGAGAGAGAGAGAAAGATTTGAATAAAGATGGATAACAGGAGATAATAGCTTAGATAATGAGATGGTTTTTCAGAGAAACCATAGAAAGAAAATGGAAAAGATTTGTAAGGAGAGAGAAAGGGGGAGAGAGAGAAAGAAAAGGAGAGAGAGAGGAAGCCAAAAGGCCTAGACTGGCACCCGTACCTGAATTTGAATTTGGAAGATATTCAACATTAACTTTTGAATTGATGGACTTCAATTTAGGGAATATTGTCTAGTCAACAACAGTCTGAGGAGGACAGCTATCTAGTCACTAAATAATAAGTAACATGTGTTCACCATTTTTAACGAGCTGACCACACAAATTTGTCTTATTCCCATCGGCGTCCACTTCAGCAGAATTATGACTATCACCACACTCAAATAAGGAAGCTAAAGCACAAAGAAGGAGACAACATGCCCAGTGCCACACAGCCAGTGAGTGGGGAAGCCAGGATTTGAACCCCAGTTGTGCTCGTATTCCACCTTCTTAATCATTGTACAATATTGCCTCCCTGATAAGAATGATAAATGTTTATCAAAGCATGTCCAGGAGGAAATATTGGAGGAACTCAAAACTCTTTATCCTGGATAATAAGAGACTTTGGGGGAAAAGAAGGAAAACAGAATAAGAGTAAAAGTGAATATCTGATTCTCACTGACAATCAGAACTTCTGGGAGAGGCATGGGATTAGTCACTTACTACTGAAGAGATGCTCAATTTGTGTATTAATTTTGAACTTAAACCTTTAGAAAAGTTTGATAAACAGCAAACTGCCTGAGCCCTAAAACATAGAAAAGGAGAGGCATTTTACAGGCACCTGGGAGCAGGTAGTTAATTCCCTAGAGAAATTCACTTAAACAGTGCCCCTGTGCTTGGGTACCATGAAGAACAGGAGAGGGTCAAGGTGAGCTGGAGGACTGTAACCAACAAGATGCCATGAATCTATGTCTGATCAGTCAGTTTGCTGGTCTTCTTCAACCTGGACCCTTACACCCTGCAGGGTGGACCAGTCGCCCTTTCCCTTGAAGACGGTGTTAGGGGAATCTTGTGTGCAGATTTTGAACATCTGCAGAGAAACATCCCATAGATATCATTAGCTGTGTCTTCTTCTAATAATGACCCATCCAATCACCATACGTGAAATACCAGTGGGCCAGCCCATCATAAAAACAGTATGTCCAGTCATCATTTCAATGCCTGATTTCTAATCACTAATAACTAGCCAAAGATCGCCGAGAAAACCTTTAACATGAAGGCCAAAAATAAGGGAGTAAGATTTAGAAAGAAAGATAAATGTAAATCAGGAGAGAAAATACACAATGCCTAGGATAAGAGACAATGCTTTAAAAAAAACCTACAATATTCTGAGAGCATAGGAAAAGATATTATATCCATGCAATATGAACAGGGGGTAATAGAGGTTTGGAATAAGCTCATGGGAATAAATGTGATGAAGTTTTAAAAGTGAGAGAATAGTTTGAAGATTAATTTATTTCAATATTCCAAAAGACAGAACAAAAGAAAAAATATAGATAGATAAATAAACATATCGGAAAATGAGAAAAATTCTTGTGCTTTTTCAGAGATACCAAAAAAAACCAAACAGAACAGATTTGCAAAGAATTAAATTAAGACTACTTCTGGAATTGAAAGTGACTATGAGTATCCAGCACCATGTAAGCAAAATATTTTTTGCTAAGGCATGTATATGACCAAATTTAATAATCTATGACATATATACAAAAAAAATCCCAAAAGATTTCCAAGCAAAAATAAATATCATCTATAAAAGACAAGGAACCGCACTGGCAATGAATTCAATAGCAACACAAGAATCCATAAAACCAACTAAAGTCTCTTTAATATTTGGGGGAAACTGATTTCACCCTACAATGTTATCATCAACCAATGTGTTATTTAATTGTGAGGATAGAATAAAGCCCTTTTGAGATTATAGTAAAAAAATACATGTGACAATGTAGACAGACAATTAGGATATGTCCTTCACCAGAGTAAATCATAAAATTAAAAAAAACACAAAAAAGAAGAGAAAGGATTTTGCAGAATGTAAGCAAAGGAGCTCTAATCATTGATGGCAGGGCAAAAGAGCACACAGATAGGATGAAAAGCTATAAAGCAAAGTGTTCTAGGCAATAAAAACAAACTAAGGACAACAAAAAACAAACAACATAGGAATGGGGAGGGGAGACAGTGAATTATTATATGATGCCTTAAATATAAATGAGAAGAGTTTTACAGAGTTGCAAAATTCGTGAAAATTCATGCTTTATGCAGTAAAAACATAAGCAAATAAGAAATCTAGGCGTTGTTAATTATAGAAAGAGAAAACATTTGCAAAAAAAAGAAGAAACGTAGTAAGTGCACATTACTTAGCTAAGCAATGAAAATACTTACATAGTCAAAGTAAGGTCACAAGTGAATATTGTTTTAAACAGAAATTTTACTGTAGCTCATTGGAGGGTAGGAGGAGGTAGAGTAGTGCCATGTAAAAAATCTTCATTATTGTTTTCTATAGTGGGAAAATCTGTCTCATCCCCACCTCAGAAGAAAGAAACACTCATCTAGGTCACATGACTCCATTTCTTCTTCATTCATTCTACTCTCTTTTGCATGTGGCAGAAACTCAACTCAAAGCAACTTAAATAAAAGGGTGGAACTCTTGCATGGATTGAAAACACAACAGACTCGTGCACCCATTTCAACATTTTAGAGAAAGGCATTTCAATTTTGGCCTTTTATCTAAAGGTTCTGTTGAAATAAGTAATAATAGTAACAATATTATGTACTGTGGAAAAGAGACTTACACACACACACACACACACACAGGCAGCGTTTTCTTTTCATCATCACAATCACTCTGTGTGGGATACCTTTGCACAGCCAGCCATCAGGACACTAGATTGGCCCTATTGAAAAACTTCAAGGAACAATTTATCAGCAACGTGTTTCCGGGTGCACCTAGCAACCTGCAGTTGTCACCATCCTCCTCAGGTGTTCCTTATACTTAGAGCTGTATTTGTGTACGTTGGATTCATGCCAAAGTAATTCCATGAGGTGGTTTTAAAACCCTTCCCGGTGAAGCCTGCAGGGCTGACTGCAGAAAATGATTCATAGGTCATTTGCACTCTTTATGTGTAGACGGAACAACTTTCTTTTAAAGGCATTTCCTTATATTTATCCTTTTGGAAGTTCATATGCCAATTTTCTGCCCACTGACACAGGCCTTTGAAATATTTCTGCAGCTGGCATTTCACCGTCTGCCATTTCAGTCCTTGTGAACTCACTCACCGGCTCACTCAGAGCACTTTAAAATGAGGCCGGTACCCGCACCAACCTTTGGAAAAATTCACTACTTAATAATAATAAAGATATTGTTCTGCATTTCCCGCCCTTTTCTCCTCTGCTTACTGTCCCTAAACTAGGTCCCTCTGCATGGCAATTGGGACTGCCCATGGTGGTGCTTTAGTCAAATTAAAATAAGTTTATGGATTCACATCATGTTCGAATTTAGTGTTATTCTTTATTTTTTAATCTAGACTGTAGTTGGCTATTTTATTATTATTACTTATTACTATAACTCTTGTTTGCTTGTGGTTGGAACTCAACTCAAAGCAGCTTAAAGAAAAGGGTGGAATTCTCGCACGGATTTAAAAGTATTTCATCGAAAGGAACAGCAGGAATAAAGAAGGCTGCACTCAAGAAAGACTAGAGCTGGCACTCTTCACACCATGGTTTTCTTCTATGTACCACTTTTCTTCTTCTTTTGAGAGAATCATTTTGGATTTTCTGCTGCATACAGAATTGCTTTTCATTTCTTTTTCATGTTGGCCAAACTCATAGGTGAAAACTATAACATCACATATTTTGATTTGATTGATCTTTTCATTAATAGTGAAGATGAAACTATTTTCTCATTCATCTTTATTTGATTTGCAGTTATCTGTAAATTGCCCTTTTACTTATTTAGGCTATATTTTAAGCAGCAGTATGCATAATTTTAGTTCCTTTATATGAGCTCCTTATAATTCCAAGCTATTAACTCTTTCTTGTAATACACATTCCTGGTTTGTGATTTCTCTCTTTAGCATTCTTTGTAGTACTCTCTAAACATTTTTTTCAATGTTTCCATTTTTTTAGTTGCCAACCTTTTCATCATTTCCAGAAAGTTATTCAGTGATTATATAGATATTCTTCTATGTTATACTCTAATAATTCCATGATTTAAAAAAAAAAAAAAAAAGAGACATGGCTTGAAGGGCAAATAACCCATGTGGTATGTGGTAAGGGCAACTTATCACAACAAAATATGAGAATCACAGAAGGAAGTTCCCAGTCGATGGGTTGTTTTCATATTTTTATTTTAAGTTATTATGAATAAAACTGCTATGGATATTCAAAAAAAATGTTAAGTTGTAGATGTAGCTGGAATTTACTACACAAGATAAGGGATAGATATCCTTCTCTCACTTATTTTGCTTCTTGTGTTGACACTTTTGTTGAGAACCTCTTCCTTTGAGGAGGCAACTTTAGCATATTCATATACATGTGTGCACATGCACTCACACAGGCAGAATGTAGTCTGGGTGCCACATAAAATAGCTCCTCTAAAACTTAGCAGTTTTCCTCATAATGCAGTGAGCCAGAATTCAGAAGACACTCAGCTGCTTCATTTGCCTCCACTCCACCTGGCCTGAGCTTGGCAGTGGTGTTGAACCACCCAGTTCCAAGAGGTCACCTTCTCTAGTTGCCTGCTGCCTCCATGATGCTTGCCATCCTTTCCTTTCACAAAACCTGGCATTTTGCCTCCTGGAGTTTCCCCGTGTGGGGCAAGTGTCCCATCAGAGGTCAGCTTCAGAGTACTTCCAGTGCTCCAAGAGGCAGGGACAGGAGACTGTGAGCCCAGGAGGCCAGTGTTGCTCCCTCCGTATCTTATTGGGCAAAGCAATTATATAACCCGCCCTTCCTCCCGACCCCCCAGATTCAAGGGGATGAAGAAATAAACTACCTTTCACTCTGGAAGATGAGGCAATGTCTCATCACAAAAGAGTGTGCGCATTACACTTGTGGCAGCCATCCATGGAAAATACTTTTGGGCGCATACACAAAGATACACCTACACACACACATACACACACTGAACTTTATTGAAGAACAGGAAAACAGTATGTAATTCCTTTAATTCTAAGAATCTAGTTAAAATAGTAACTACCGGACATCTGTCACGTGAGACCAGACACCTATGTATAGGGACCAAAATAGTAAATCTCACAGAGCCCAGCCTTTGGAGCTTGTGGATTTCTGCAGCAATAATTTTTATGTCAATACACTCTTAGTCCTGTAAAAACAAACAAGTTCTTCTAGAAATGAATAAGTATTAGCACACAATGGTTATCTTGATTGCTGCAGTTGTGAGCTGTCTCTGTCTTCTCCATTAAACCCAAATTGTTATCCATAAATGAGGCACTTTTGTAATCAATCATTGTATCACTTTGGGTTTCAGCAAAAAAAAGAGAGGGTACATTCAAAGGGTGAAGGAGGGTTTGAAGGAACGAGATTTAAGAAGATGTGAGCAGGCTTAAGAGAAGCAGTCGAAGGACCTCTTGGGGAAACCATTACCACAGGCAAGTCTCAGAAAACAAACACAGAGAAATCTTGACTCTATGCACAAAGGGCTGCTTTTCAGAAGTATAACCGCAGCTGCAACTACTGCTAGAGCCACAATAGAGGGTGTAGGGAACATGGCTTTGCTTCCCTTCCTTCTATCTGTTGGGTCTCCTGACGTCACCTTCTGCAGCCAGAGGCCAGGTAGCCTAGGTGGCAAGTGGATCTCACTCAATCACCAAATCACCAGGAAGGGCTGATCAAAGAATGCCCTGAGCAGATCTGAGGAATGCAGCAGATGGAGAAACACTACCCAATACCCACGGAAACCTCGTATTTTTCCTAAATGTGTTTAAATCCATTTGCAAACAATAAAATTTTGCTTCTTCTGTCTGTAACAGTAACGATTCAAATAAAACTGAGATAGTAATTATTCTCATGATAAACATGCATGTATTTTAGTTTGGGGGGTTACCACCAAGTCTATGAGCTGAGTATACATTTTGTTTTAATTTTATAGACTAGTTGCTACACAGTACAGAGATATTAAGTGACTAACTCAAAATTATACTAGTTAGTAAAAGTTGGAGCCAGGAAATTAAGTCTTCCAGCTAATTTCAGAACCTTCACTCTTAACCACTTTTCATATTGCTTATTTTAAATTTTTCTGGTTCAATTTTCAACTCGTAAATAATTATGGTGAGCATGAGGGCAGATGGTCAGTTTCACTGCTTTATTTCATAAAGTACAGTTTTGAATGCTTCATAGTGGACCATGGTCTTATGGCTCTTGTGTTGAGAAAAAAAATATTTTAAACATTTAAGATGAAAAATTCTATTTCTACATATATTACTAAACTTTTTTTAGTATTAGAATACAATTCTATGTCAATGCCTGTGATTCTCTCTTTCCCTTGTTAAGTGACCAGGTATTCTTCTGGTATCTACTTTGTCAGGCACCGTGTTAGCCATCGGGTGTCATGTCCCAAACGTACAGCATCAGAATACATAGAATTCATACCCTATTTTGAAATTTAGGAAAATATTTAATCGCTCCTGCTCCCAGTTTGCTTGGGTAACATGAGAAGTTAGCTTAAAGGTCATTTCAGGTCCAGCACCCTTTATTACTCTAGCAGATTGTAGATGTAAAACAGAGGCCAGGGAATTAATTTTTGGATATCTCTCAGCTGAAATTTGGAAGCCTCAATCTTTAGGAACATTCCAGATAGCTATTCTGTGCCATATTCTTGTTACTACTTAGCCTCTGATAATTTCATTTTGTTTACTCAGGAAATAAAGGAAAGAGACTTGATTTTATCATACATTCTTTTTAAATATGCATATACGAACATTATCTCACATGTATTTACCCTACATGTATACACACATACACACATCCTATTTGACTATTATTCTAATATCTGATTTTGCATTAACTAAACATCTTGCTTTTAAGGGCTGAAGTTATTACTACTTCCTGGGAATTACATTCAATTTAAAAAGGGACTCTGGGACTCATAAAACTCCTAAATATGGCGAGTAGTGAAGTTTCAGTACATGAACGGCACTTTGGGGATTCCAGATGATGCACAAGGAAGCTGCATTTTTTTCCATCATTTTTTTCTTTATCAAGATTTTTGTCAACAAGAACGATTTTAACTTCTATAACTCGTTAATAGAATGACCTGCTCTCTGTTTGTGCCATGTTGTATCATCATTTTATCTCTACCCTGAGTTGGTGTTATTCTGGAGAATTTAATAATCTCATGAGGAGAAAAAGCATATTTAATTGCATGTATATTAATTTTAAGTTTTTGATTCTAGAAAAACCAACACATCTTTCCTATTCTATCTTCTCGGAATGAGATAATTATCTGTGTGTATCTGTTGTGTTTTTTGTTTTTTGTTTTAATTCATATATTCTCTACACCTTCAATGAAAAATGAGAGGAATACAAGCTGCCAATATTACAATAATCAGCATCTTTTAAACAAAGTGCCCAGTGGGAGAAAAGAGAAAATTGATAGGACAAATTAGTAGGGAGGGTAGTGACCGCACTTGGTGACAAGTCTTGCCCTAGATTCCAAGAGCTCACTCAGTTGCTGAAGCTGGATGGACTGTAGGCAAGTATTTATGATGAGGATGTGTTTGGGATTTTCTTTCTTTTTTTTTTTAATGCAGATTATGATTTGGTTCACTTGATTTAGATTCAACCTCTTTCTAGACTCTAGCTATATATTAAATTGAAAGTAATTATTAACCTGAAAACAATGAAAGCTCATCTTGTAAGTAATGAAGAACATCACTGATGTTTCAATGGCTTCTCTCCCACTGTTAGAGAAATAGGATCGGAGGCCTACTTTTCTGTGTCTGGGGTGAGTCACTGAAAGCATAAAATTATTTATCATACAGAATTTAAGGGTCCAGTTCAGGGTTGATTATAGAAAATGCTATTTTTAAAATACTATACTTCAAAATAATTTGCTTTAATGGGGGTTAAAAAATATCGTTAAGCTGGAAAAATATTTTGTTTGAAAATACAGTCTTTCTGTCTCAGCCATAAAGTGGCTTTTAAAAAATTCCTTTCAAAACAGGGTACTTTAAAAAAAAAAAAAAGGTACTTAAAAATTACCCAATAGGATTTCCTTTTGAGCTGTGATATCAGAGAAGCAAAATGAGGAAACATAATATGACTTTGTCCTTTTTCTTTTCTGTGGCAACTGTGTTAATTCATTCAGACTGGCGCCCAAATACTATAGACTGGGCAGTTTATGAACAACAGAAATTTATTTATCACAGATCTGGAGGCTCGAAGCCAAGATTAAAATGATGGCAGATTCAGTGTGTGGTGTGGGCCTGTTTCATAGTTCTTAGGCAGCATTTTCTCTTTTCACTTAGTCCTCCCACAGCATAAGGGGACAAGGCTACTCTCAGGGTGCCTTTCACAAAGACATTAATCCCATTAGTATCTTCATTATCTGATCACCTTATTGCTGGGTGATTAGGTTTCAGTGTATGAATATTGGAAGACACAAACGTTCATAACACAGCATCATTATAACATCTGTCTAATTTTCAGGAAGTTCTATTTATTTTTAACATTATATTGTCTTCTTTCTCCTCTCTAAGCAATCCTAGGAGATTCAAGTGGCATTATTCTTTAGGAAGCTTCCATAAACTACACACAACTGTTTTTGAATCATGTACTATTTTTCTACATTTGATTTTGATCCAAATGCATTGTGCATTATTTAACTATGATAATAAACCTAAAAGGTGGGACTTATGATTATCCCGATTTTGCAGTTTAAGAAAACTGAGACACAGAAGTGAAGTGACTTCTCCAAGGTTAAAACAATTAATAAGTAATAGGACCTCATTTGAATACAGGCCATCTAGCTTCAGTAACTGAGTGAGCTCTTGGGGAATCTGTATGACAAATCTTGTCACCAAGTGAAATTACTATCCTCCCCACTAATTTGTACTATCAAATTTCGCCTCTTTCACTAGATAAGCAATTAGAGTAGAACCTCTCTAAGTTGACCACCCAAGGGACTGTAAGAAACTGGTCAGCATAGGGAGGGGTCCACCTAAGGAACCAGGCCTGTTGTACTAAGGGGTACACATGGAGCATGTCCAGTTTATGAAAATTTGGTCAACTTAAGGAGGTGGTCAAAGAGAGGAGATTGCCAGCTATTGAGGTTCTATTGCATATTTCTTGTAGATGATTAAATGCTTTTCCTTTTCTGTATTTTTTTTTAACTTCAAAGTATAATTATACATAATACTTTTCACTTCTTAAGCATACCAGAGTTGGAGACTTAAACAATGCCCTGAGCCATGGGTCTGCTGATTTTCCTTCTGGAAAGGGCTTAGGTCCTTTCTGGGCATCACAAGCCCACCCAACCCATTCCTCTCTTCTGAAAAGTCACTTTCCTTCTGAATCTTATCCTTGCCTTCGTCAAGGTCTGTATGATTAACTTTTCCTTAAATGTTTTCTTGAAGGCGTTCATTTCTTCTAGTCTTTGGAAGCACACATAATGTTTCAAGGTAACTTTCATAGGAATACACATCCTGAGAGAATGTGGATTCAGAATTTGAAACATGGGCTTTGATTTATGCATCTGAAAACAGAAAAGTATGGTGAAGCCTATTTTTGCCAAGAATCGGTGCTCCATATGTGTTTAATATATTTTTGTGTTAAAATATTAACCCTCCCAAGAGAAGTCATATTTAATTACATAAGATTAAAATTAATTAAATATTCAATTGTAGATCATATAGGAAGAGAAAGAGAATTAAGGTAGTTCTATTTTATAATAAATATAAGGCAACTTCATATGGTAATGTGAATTGTGTAGAAATAGAAGTATTATAGAATGCAATGCTGAAGCCTTGAAGGAGTAGAATGATAGGGATAGTGAACAATGAATGGGGTAGTAGGATTATGGAGGAGTACAATCATGGGGATAGTAGAATGATGGGATGGTAGAATGATGTGGTAGTGGAATGAGGGGATAGTGGAATGATGGGAGAGCAGGAAGATTGGATAGTAGAATGATAGGGTAGTGGAATGACAATGAAGTGGAATGATGGGATATTAAAATGATGGGGTAGTGGAAGGATAGTGCAGTGTAATGATGGGGTAGTAGAATGATGGGGTGTAGAATAATGGGATAGTAGATTGATGAGGTAGTAGAATGATGGGAGAGTAGAATGATGAGGTAGTAGAATATAGAATTGCAGTGTCAGAGATAGCACTACACTCTCACATATAAGGCAGACCTGAATAATGGGCAACATTGGGCCCGCAAGACTGGACTGTTGTTTAGACTGTATTAAAATCTCAAATTTAGAAATATAGAGTATCAGAAGAGGGAAAAGGTAGTGAATCTTTGTGATAAACTTATGAATTATACAGTATTTCACAACTACCTTTTAGGTATAGCCTAGTCACCATATGCTAAGTTATCAGGAATCATGATATTACTCAAGTTCTGCGGAGCTTCACATTTCTACCTTTGGTGGTGATAGATGATTATATTATATGTTTAACGTCATTTTCAAACCTGAGATTTTACGAGTCTAATTTTATATTTTTACCAACATTTGAAGAAAATAAAGCTACTTATTCTAATGAAAAAAAAAAAAAGAAAAGAAAATGCTACCCAATAGCAGTGAATCTGGAAGACAAAAATAGCAATGAGCCAGTCATTTATTTGAAGGGACTAAGTCTAGGGAGACAATAAGGAGGAATGAACCAACAGAGTAACATCTGGGCAGGTCTTCAGGCACCAGGGTAAGGAGGACAAGAGCCCCAGGGCTGACAGAGCTGGAATAATCTGTCTGAGAACCTACAGTCCAGCTATCAGCATCCCAACTTAGTAGAGATGGGAAATTCCCCAACCAAGGCCACAGCAAAACCACATGGTGACATAGTAAGAAGGAAAGCAGAGTCCACAGGGAATAAAGTTTATTTCAAGCCTGGGCCCTGCAATTTAGAGCTGTGTGCCCTTAAACTGATTACTCTATTTCCTTTCTGTAAGAGGAAATATTATTCTTAAAAATAATAGGTTTGGGGAAGGTTGGCACAGTTGAAAAGTAGTTTAAAGGTAGGAACTGGAGCAGGTGATTAGCTTAAGACATCAGCATTCCTTGCACTAGTGCAAGAGGGAAGCAGTAAGCAAAATACTTGGTGGGTGCAGGATGGGGCCCTAACAATTTAAACAAAGGGCAGGTAGACTTGCAATTATTACAATGAATTAAAAATTCACAGCTGCCACTTTATTTAGGAATAAGAGCACAACATAAGACTCTCTGGTTGTTGAAGTCACTTAATATATTAATAATTTCCCTAATATTCCCTCACATAGTTAGCAAAGCCTTGTAACCACACAAAGTCCTTAAAGCTATGTGTGTATGTCTACATGTCTATATGTGCATAAATCAAGGAAAGACAGTTCCTCCAGTTTGGAAACATCCTATAATAAAGAGAAGGGGGCTAAAAAAACAAAATTAATTTATTCCTATCAACAGCTTAGAGACAGTAAAGAGTTTGAGATTCTAATGAGCAGAAAATTTGGAAAAGGGAGTATATGTCAATATCACCTAGAACTATAAAAAAAAATCAAGGTGAGTCTAGCTAATATCTGAGCTATAAATTAATTCAATAAATATTTATTAAGACTATCCTCTACGCTAGATATTTTGTTCATCTTGATAATAAAAATATATGTAAATAGATTGTTTTCAAATTTTTCTCCAGCATAAACATTCACAGTGCAATAGGTTTAATATACATGTGTGAAAGAGGACGTTAGTCTACTGATAAAGGCAAGTTGACCAGATGATAAAAGGCTTAAGCTTTTGCCTAAAACATAAGAAATGAGTCTCCAAGATGAGTGAGAAGGTAAAGGGACAGTCCACAGTGAAGCACAAAGCTGACGGAAAAGCTGCTATTCTAGAATAGAAAGGGTGCAAAGGTGGTGGGAAGGAGGAAAATATTTGTGGAAACAACAGGACAAAATGCTTTACATGGTAAAGAAAATTTAAACCAAATTTTTTTGATGATGGTTAGTCACGAGTGGTGCCGAGTAGGACAATATCTGAATTAAGCGGCTGGATAAATGACTGTTCCAGGAGATTGGGCTTTCATTGGTCAGAAAGCTCCAAGTTATTAAAAAAATTAAAAACTCCATGTTAAAAAAAATTAATTCACTTTCTGGAATCTTAATGTGCTGTAGATTCCTAGGTCCTCCCTGCCAAAGGATATTTTCAGTGACCCTGAGGTTCTGCACTCTTGGCAAATAGGACAATTATCTTCCTGCCTGATAAAGCTTGAGAGTCATAGCCCAGTCCCATTCCAAGGGAACAACTCTGTGGCCACCACGAACTGTTCTTTCTGGAAATTGAGAGCAACAGAAGTTGCTAAGGTATCAGACTCACCTGTTTGAAGGATCACTGTAAGGTTGTGGTATAGAAAGCCTGGAAGCAGGGGAGCAGAGTAAGTGGTAGAAATGTTCCCCCAAGAGGGCTTAAATAAGGACATTTATGTCTTTTACTTAAAAACTCAAAACATTTCATTAATGATTACTTCATTCTAGATGTTTTTAGAATGGAAAGATTTATTTTACATCATTTAAAGAAATTCTAAATTCATCCTCTTATTTATTAATTTAGTAATGATTTATTTATGATTTTCTTAACTTTCATTTCAAAGCTTATAAAATATAATTCAGGAGAGACCTTTATTAAAGCTTCTATAATCCTAGAGAATAATTTCTAGTTATTGTTATTGAAGATAAAATACTTATGTATGATAGTGGCCAACCTTCAGTGGACTCTAACAAATTATACCTAAAGGAATAAGAAAACACTTTACATTAGTATCTATTTTATGGTATTTTCATATAATGATAAGCCTCATTTTTTTAAGAAAATATGATAGTTTAGCATAGTACAATAATCTGTAGCAACTCAAGAATTAACATTAAAAATCAATATTTAAGAAATGATTGGACATTTCTGACAATTTTGCATTTTTAGAAGGAAACTATCCTTCAAGGAAAGCAAGATATTGATTCAAGAAATCCTAAAGTATTTTTTAAAATTGTATTTCTTTATTTATTTTTTGCAGTTTTGGCCGAGGCCAGGCTTGAATCCCCCACCCCCGGTTTATGGGACCGTTTCCCTATTCCTTGAGCCACAGGTGCCACTCTAAAATTGTATTTTTAAAACAAGGATTGTAATAACCATTAAGAGCACAGGAATTGATAGTGATAAACTGGCCATGGTGTGGGTGCTGTTAGGAGGATACCCAATGGGGGCTACAAAGTAATTGCTTGGATAGTCTAAAAGTCTAGGGTCAGGAATTTCTAAGGTCAGGAGACTAAGCCTGTGACTCTGCACATTAAAAGTTCTTAGAAGAAACATACAAATCCCACAAAGTTGGAGGTGGAAAACGTGATCTTCAGTGGGTAAACTACAGGGGGGTGGGCAACAGGTCACACAGGCATAAAAACCTTCACATATGAGAGAAGTAGAATTCATTATGTGGGAAAGGATGGACTTTTTAATAAATTGAGGTGAGATAACTAGCTACATATTATTAAAACAAATAAATAAAACTAGGTCCCTAGCTTACATGACATGTAAGAAATAGAGATGAAATAAATCAAATGTAGAAAGCTAATTTGTAAATTTTACAAGAATATCCAAAAATAGCTCTATAGTGACATAAGAAATGATTTTTTTCAATAAGACACAATGAAAAAAGCATAAAGAATAAGGCAGCCACATTAAAAGCAAAAAAAAAAGGTTGCTATTATCAAAGTATGCAGAGAGATATAAAGAAAACTATATCTGCAACATATAATCTACAGAGCTTTCAGTAGTGACCAGAACATACATACATATATATTTTTAAAAACTATAAATCAATAAGAAATATTCCTTGTAATAAATGACAATTGCTTGTCATTTCAGAAAAAAAGGAAACATAAACAGCCATGAACAAGTACAAACCAACTTAGTCTGACTAGTAATCAAGTGAGTTTTTGTTAAATACAGATGGAGAGACAATTTTATACCAACCAGGTTAGCAAAAATTGCAAAATTGGACAATACTCAGTGGAAAAAATGTGGAGAAACAGAAACTTTTATGCAGAGGAAGTCCGCTTGGTACAACCACTTTGAAAACTGTAGCATTAGCCATAAAATTGAGCACATACAAACCCTACTACCCAGCAGCATTACAATCACAGCATTACCTGTACTCTGGGAAAATGACAGCAGTGCACCTGGCCCTATCATGCACCTTTAAAGGTCTTGCTTCCAACCTCGGCAACTGCTACATTCAAGCTATAGCTTTTAGTTCTCAGAAATGTAATTTACAATATTGAATTTTTTACCACTTTGTAATTTTAATGAAGTTTTTCAGAATTGCTTTGCTTAATTTAGACACAAAAATAAAACCTTAAACTTTAACCACATAGTCAGGCTATGCACTAGTAGAACATATTTATTTCTACTAGTAGCAGACATATGTAATTATTTTTCCAAAACAAATTTACTTCCTTTCTAAATGTGAAAGTGAATTTTCACCAGTCAATTTTTTGGAATTTGTTATTAGTTTCTTGTTACGGGGATTTCACAATTTTCACAGAGATGTCAAGAAATGATGTCATTGTAATCAAATTATCGTGTAAAAAACACTTATGAAAACTTAGTTACACATCACTTCTTTGGAATGAGAATGAATAGTTAAATGCAGTTCTGTGGAAGCTTTCTAGCGGAGTAAAAATGCTGATGT
The DNA here is from genome assembly GCA_963573935.1 of Arctocebus calabarensis. Classification (NCBI taxonomy): domain Eukaryota; kingdom Metazoa; phylum Chordata; class Mammalia; order Primates; family Lorisidae; genus Arctocebus; species Arctocebus calabarensis. The sequence goes on along the minus strand of CAUYON010115571.1, from coordinate 65,559 downwards.
ACTTTCATTCGACAACCAGTATTAGTTCTCATTTCATAATATTTACCTTGGAGATCTAAGTCACAATATTTTCTTTGAGTGAGATATCATTGTTAAACACACCGTAATGAGAAGTGTTGACGTTTTATTGAAAACCACTCTATATTGCTAATCTGCTATGAAGATTAGTATAGCAGTAGGGAAAATCTGTCAAAATGTGTTGGACTATGTTCTATCTTGGTAAGATGGAGTAACTTCTCATATTTAGGCTCTTCTTTAATTACCATTTCTACTTATCAATAAAAAAGGGGCTGTCTGCTTGACCCTCAGCTGCCTCCTACTTGAAGACTCTCCATCAGTTAGATTTCAGCTGGAAAGTTCCTTCCAGTCCTATGTTAATGTCAGACTTCTGATTCATGCTCACTTTGTCACCTGTCCTTTTTCTCACAGTTGGTAGTGACATGTTTTACTTTCCCAGTAGTCTACTCCCTTAATAAGTGGGTCCTGGTTTGCTTGTTTTGTGATTTGTTTTTCACTATTCTAAATCTAGTAATACATACATTTAATTTATGATTGTCATCTGTGTAAGATTAAGTTGACTACTTAAAATCCTAGTTTGCATTCTTTTATGGAAGCTTGGGCAGTTGAATGAGACAAAGTATTGAGACCTCGTAAAACTTAAATCTATTGACTGTTTTTGAGCAGTGTCCTAATCCCATGTAGACTTTAAAGAATTGAAACATTGAAAGGGAAGGACAGATAAATTATACCAGATTTGCAAATAGTTTCCCATATTCATTTCAGCCAATCAATGTATTCATTCACTGGTGCAAGTCGCGTGTGCAACAGGAACAACTCTTGTCCTCAGAATTGACAGTTGAGGAAGGAATAAAAATCCACAAATACAAATAGCTTCAACTTTGTTAACAGTTTATCTTTTAACTTGTTAAACATCAGATTATTTTATTCGAAGGTTGTGCTGTCGCTTTCTGCTTAAGTCATGCCAAATTCCAAGAAGAAGGATCTGTAATGTGTTTGCAAGATGAGGGAAAATAAAAAAATAGTCAAAGAGGACACAAGATGGCATTAAAAGTAGCGGAAATAGCCTTGTCAAATCAGCAGAAATGGACTTAGATACTATTCCTCGCCAGCTGGAATGGCTAGGGATGAAAGTATGGAGCAGAAAAGAACTCTACTGGTAGGGCCTCATTTTATCCCTGACATTCTATTCCAGGAGGCAAGCAAGCATCACCAGCCTAGGAAGAAAGGAGGAAAGTTTTCATTTCCAATATCCACGCCGCACTCTTCATTTCTCCTGATGCACCACTGCATGGGCCATGCGCCCCTTAATTCCTACAGAATACAGTATGTTCTATCTTTCAGTTACCTGGTGATGCACAGGACGGGAGAGGGGAGTGAGCAACACTAGTACTGATTACAGTTAATAACGCCAGTATTATTTCTTGAATTCTACACAATAAAAATTAAAGAGTGCTATATAAATACTAGGAATAGGAAAGCTAAAAATATTTTAAAATCTAAGACAAATGAAAACTTTAACCAGAAAACAACAACTCAAGACATTCCCAGTCTCCTGAAATAAATAGTTCTGTGTAGGATCATAACATAGGCAGTATGTACTTTAATACAAGGAGTACACAGATGCAGTAACCACTGGGAACCCAAAGACATCATAATACTTAAATACATTTAAGTATGAGTTAATCTCTAAAAACCTATTTACAACATGGATTTTCATTTCATAAAAATTTGTCCAAAACAACCTTTGACTCAGAACTGGTCATTACATAACACATTTACTACCATGTGAGTTATTAACTATTTTTAAAAGGTTTCACATTACTTTTTAACAAATTTTTGATTAAAATGAGGAAGCACACAATTAAGGTACATTGAGTTTATGAGGTGAAGTCTGAATTGTAGTTCACATTACTTTTCATATTACTCATTTTCAAGTTTTTAAATCTTATAATTGATGTATGTTCAGGTATCATTTCATTATTCCATTTCTTAATAAGACATCAAGACCCCAAGGAAATATTTTCTTTTTGTGTGTGTCTGACAGTCAAGGTATTAAAATAAATTTTAAAAAATGGCCTCGTCCTTTAGAAAATTAAGTTAAAATATGTCTCAGTCATTTGTCAATACAAGAGTGAGATTCAGTACTTTCCTAGGACAGATTTTTTTTAGAGAAAAATGTCATATTTCCAATGTTGACCCTGTTTGACCAACATAATTGAAGGAAATTTTTGCATTGATTTCCAATGATTTGGGCATTTCTCCATTCCTCAAACATGATAATTTTTTTACTTGTGTCTAATTCACCATCTTTCATCCAAACGTTAAAGAAATAGTGTATACAAAGTCTTTGCTTAACTTTAATGTGAAATGTTAAGCAAAATTTTAGTTGACTTAAAATATTAATTGAAACTATTCAAGAAAAAGTTCCAAGGCTGTTCTAATTATTGTCATGTTTTGCATAAAATCACAAGATAATTATTTTGTCCTTTCCCCTATAGATACATGTCCCCATAGGATTTAAAATAATCATAATAATAACAATAAACAATATGTCAACTCCTATGTGCCAATGCTCTAGGTACTTATCATATTTAAACTTGCTTAATACTCAGATCCTTTTTGAAATAGGTTCTTTTGTCATCAGTATTTCACAGATAATGAAAGCAGAGTTATAAGCATTTAGTGAGCATATCTCATGCAATACAGGTGACCAGTGGTTAAGTTACATTAAATCCCAGCCACTCTGAACTGAAGCAGTTCTTCAGACAGTTGTAGTACCTTTCAAAAATATTTTGCATTGTACTCTTTGTTTGCATCCATCAGTTAAAAGTACTCCCTATTCACATTTACTTCCTGAGAATCAAATATCCCTCTTCTGAGTCAAATAGTAGGAATTTCATCTGAAAATACCTCTTTATTGAGAGATATATATTAAATTCCTAACATGTGTATGTGGCCAACTTGGTGCTAAGCCTGTTACAAAAACTCAATGCAGCCCTTCCATCCAGCTTTCCCAAGTGTGAACTAAATTCAGATTGCTCCAGGGCTGAGAGTTATGATATACCAAACAAAAGGTCACATCCTAAAACTTTCTGTTTGGATACTTTGTGTCTCTTGTCCATTATAATTTTATGTTATTGTCCATAGGTACAGTAACATAAAAATATACAAATACTGCAAAATTTTCTTTCTGCTTTTTATTTTATTTTTTTTGATGAGCAACACAGACTTAAAAATTTGAGTTTATCTTGGCCTTGATCAAATTTCTACAGTAGGCTGCATGCTATATAGTAGTATGTGTGTGCATGTATAAATATGTACGTGTGTGTGTATTGAAGATTATTTTCCTTGGAGAGAGACAAATAAGAATCATTAGAAACTAGAAATAAGGTCAACTGAATTGTGATCTTTAAAATATGAAATCTTCCCTGTTTTTTTTTCTCCCTAACAAAAATACTACTCAACATGCAAGTATGTCTGTAACCTCAGAGATTAATAATTTTTTTTCTTTGATTGTTTGTTGTGGTTGCTTTTATTCAAGTAATGAAAACAGAACAAAGCTGCCCATGTTCAAACAGCAGTGATTCTGTAGTCTTTACAGATATTGTCTGAATCTAATTGGATTTTAATGAAATGATATTTCCTTTGTGATAAGTACATAAAAATTATGTTTTTAATTAACATCACAAGGTATAAGCTATAGATACCAAGTTTCAATAAAAGTAATATTACTTTAATGTTTTCTTCATTTAGAAAAGACAGAAGTAGTAACAACTTGGTAGAAAAAGTGAATAAATTATTGGGCAATGATTAGTGCCTGGGCTTTCTCATCCTAGTGTTTTGCAAGATTTGGAATGTCTATTTTCTATTTACATTTAAGCATTTACTGGTAGGTTTTGTTTTGAAAGACTTTCTGAAATTTTTTTAAATCTTTGTTATAAGATTCTGTTAAAGTGCTTGCATAAGATTGTAAAAAAGCTAAGTTCAGTTCTTGTGGTATACGTCATTTTAAACAATGACCATTGTATGTTCTGAACCCTAAAAAAAGAAAAACAGCAATTCTAATTTGTAATGCAGGAAAGTGTATTTGTAAATTGTACACAATTTTCCATGTGAAATTTCTACTAATTGATTCAGAAGAGGAATATTTGATTTACAGGAAGTAAATGTGAATAAGAGACAGTATTTAGAGGATTCAGGAATAAATGGGAAAAGAGATTTGTCTGTCTGATTTGAAAAGTGGATGAAAAAACCGTGGGAAGGAAACAAAGAAGAAATTATAGAAAATCGAGCTCATTCCGTCCTGTTGACCTATCAGTTTGAGATAGAATGCCTTGCTTCTGTTAGCTAGTAATTATATTTCCATTACCTACCAGTGACTAGTATTAGTGATCTACATAGTGATCTATGCATTTGGTCACTTACAAATTAGCAAACTAATTATGCTGCTTTATTTAATGATGGATTTGAAACTTTTTTTCAAATTTTAGCTCTGTTCATTATCTTTATGTACATTTTATGAATTTTTAAACAATATCTGATTTACATTAAGCATTAATGCCCATTGAAAGATAAAAGTGATTGTCACAGAAACACATACCAAAATTTGCAAATTTCCTCGTAGAAGTTAGATGAAAAGTGTGTCTCTTATTCTACAGCCCCAAACAGATGGTCTTGTGATTAACTCTTCTTGGTTCAACAATTTTTCTCACTCAGTGTCTAAACTGTTTTAAGAAAACTAAGTGAACATGTGGAATCAGAACTTATCATGAACCTCCATAAGGCTAAAAGTCTAAAATTTTCAGTTAAAGGAGACATCCCAAATTTCGGAATCCAGAGACAATATTTGTATTCCTTCTCTTTCTGTACAGCTGAAATAGTCCCATTTACTCATTTTTAAAGATTTGCAAATGTTAGAGAAGAAAAAAATGGGACAGAGACATGATTCATATTCAAACAATGCAAATCAGTGAAGTGCAAAGAGTTTTCTTACTAGCTATTTCAACAAAATATGTATTTGCAAATATATGGATTTTTACTTTGCATTTTTCTTTAACATTCTTAACTAAATATTTGACAATTTATACACTTGTCCAGGTGCTATAAGTGATTATGTTTGTTTGCTACTTGGTTATACACACACACACACACATTAGAGAATAAGCTATCTGAGTGAATTAAATCAATCTTTCTATACCTGTGTGATCATTATACCAGATCAAGATAGAGAATGTTTCCCGTAACACTGAAGGCTTCTTAGCACATATTCCCAATCAGTAAACTCCAGGGATAACAAATATTGTTATCATGATCATCACAGATTCGTGTGACTTACATGGAATTTTCTACAAATGGACTAACACAATAAATACTCTTTTGGTTTCTAAATTCTCTTGCTCAGCATTATAACTCTGAGATTCATGTGTCAATAATTTACATTTTTCACTGCTGTGTAGAATTCCATTATATGACAGAATTTATACCATCATTAATCTACCCATCCTACTTTTAATGAACATTTAGGGTATTCAAAGATTTTGTCTATGAGGAATGTAGTTACTCTTAACATTCCCATACAGGGTCATTGGGTAGCAAAGAGTACTCAAATATGTGAACAGAATTGTTGGCTTTGGAGTCATAAGCAGTCTTCAACGGACAGTGAGGGAAGAATGAAGAGAAGGAAGAAAAGAGAGAAGGGGAGGAAGAAGAGCAAAAACAGAAATAAGAGAAGGAGGGAAAAAGGAAGAAGAAGGAAGAACGGGGAAGGGGGAAGAGGAGGAGGGAAAAAGGGAAGAAGAGGAAGGAGGGGGAAGGAACAGCAGCGGCTACAACAGCTGCCAGAGCTGAGGGTGATTCAGCAGTACCTCCCTGCCGGGAATGGCTTGCAGTGTTCTGAAACGTGCATCCTAGGTGTGGGGCAAATCCACTGAAGTCAAGCAGAAACACAAAATACCTATGAAGACAACACAAACCGCCTTACTAGCCATGGGAAACTCCCTGTAGAAGAAAGCAACCCCTACTTGCAATTCACAGAACAATATAAAGTGAATGTTCAATTTTTAAAAATATATTAACAATATCAAACCTACAAGAAAAAAGGTGATCAGAAGTAAGAATCAGGAAAACCAAACATGACAAAAATAGACTCTGAGGGAATTCAGATATTGAAATCGCTCCGTATAAAGGATAAAATAACTCCACATGAAATGTGTAAAATGTGTAGCCACATAAGTTTACTATAACCTTTTTATAGCAAAAATATGGTATTTAGAAAGAAATTTGTTTACAGTCTATGAGAATACATTGCTGACTGGAATGTTAAGTGGCTAAGTCACTCTGGAAGGTGAAATGATGGTGTACAGAGTTACAGATACACCCACCTTTGGACCTAGCCATGCCACGTCTTGGCCTGTACCCCTGAGAAATGAGAATAGACAAAATCCTGCAAATGTACATGACAGTTCCATTAAAATGCACCAAACTGGAAATGACTATGTACTGCCTGGCACACAGATAGTAAAATAAATGGTGTGCATCCATCCAGTGGTAGACTATTCACAAAAAGATAAGGAACAGTAGCTGATGGATCAAAATGGAAAAACTCCAAAAGCATTACTCTAAAGTAAAAATAGTTTCTCTCAAAAAAGGTATTTACTTATTTTTTGGATGAGTCCATAAAATAATTCCATATGAAAAGCCAGACAGGGCAAAGTCATAAGGACACAACAGAGATTGGCATAGCTGGGGCTGGGGTTGAGGGGAGGGTGTTCACTACAAGGAGTCATAAGGACATGTCTTTGGAGAATTAGGAAAAGAGTTGATATTTATACGGTGGTAGTAATCTCAAGCCTGCATACATTTGTCAAAACTCACAAAAATAAACACTTACAAGGAGTAAACTAATCAAGTATGCCTCAGCAAACCTGACTTAAAAATAGGAAAATATAAAATGACAGGCAAATCTCCATCAGGATGAAGTGGTAGTTAACTACAGCAAGCGGTGAGAAAAGAAGGTATTAATAATGAGTTTAAAATTCCTCTAGGAATGTATTTTCATATTTTGCAATGAAGAAATATATAAATTTTAACATTAAAGAATTAAAACAGAAAATGTATAATCTTCACAATATATAACAAAATCATTTTCTATTTTCTACATATCTGTTTATATCATATACTCATAACATAAACTCTTATGAAGGAACAGAAGGAAACTTCCTTAATTTGATGAGCATATCTCATAAAAAATCATTTACAATAATGACAGTAAACATGGAAATATTGAAAAGCATTGTCTCTTAAAATCTCTTTTTCAAAAATCAGAAATATCAAGAGACAGAAAAGGCAAGTCACACACTAGGAAAAATATTTCCGAAAGCCATATCTGATAAAGTATTATTATCTCAAATACAAAGAACTCTTAAAATTCAACAGTAAGAACACTGACTATTTTAAAAATTAGTCAAAAAGGTTAACACACACCTTAGCAAAGAAGATCTAACATGGCAAATATACTTTTGGAAAGATATTCTGCCTCATATTCTGTCTCATTTTCCCTTCATCTGGGAAACACAAGTGGAAACAGTGAGATACCATTACACACTTATTAGAACACCACACCCTGCAATGCTGATGCCACCAAATGCTGGGGAGGATGTGGAGCAGGGGAGACTCTCTCTCACTGCAGGTGGAGATGGAAAATGGTACAATCACTTTGGAAAACAGTTTGAGAATTTCTTACAAAATCAAACATACTCTAAAAAGGCAACCCAGCAATCGGACTCCTTAGTATTTATCTAAGAGGTGGAAATTTATGACCACACACAAACCTACTCTAGGCGATGGACTATTTTTCAGTGCCAAAAAGAAATGAGCTGTCAAGCTGCTAAAAGACAGGAAGGAAACTTCCATGCTTATTACTGAGTGAAAAACCCCACGTAATATGTGATTCCAACCGTACAACATTCTGGAAAAGGCAAAACTATGGAGACAGCAAAAAAATCAGAGGATGGCAGGGTTTGGGGGCAGGAAGGGTTGGATAGCCGAGCACAGATGATTTTAAGGGCGATTGCGCCCCTATAATGGTAGCTACATGTCATTACACATCTGTGCACACCCATTGAATAGACCATACCAAGAGTGAAGCCAGGGCTCCGCGCCTGTGGCCCAACGGGCTAAGGCGCCAGCCACGTACACCTGAGCTGGTGGGTTCGAATCCAGCCTGGGCCCACCAAACAACAATGACTGCTCCAACCAAAAACTGGCTGGGCATTGTGGAGGGCGCCTGTAGTCCTAGCTACTTGGGAAGTGGAGGCAAGAGACTTGCTTGAGCACAGGAACTGGAGGTTGTTGTGATGTCACAGCACTCTATCTAGGGTGACAGCTTGAGGCTCTGTCTCAAAAAAAAAAAAAAAAAAGAAAGAAAAAGAAAAAGAGTGAAGCCTGATCAAACTATGGACTTCGCCTATTAAAGATGTGCCAATATAGATCCGTCAATTATAAGAAATGTCCCCATATGGTGGAGGATGTTGATCATGGGGGAGGCTGTGTTATGTGTGGGGTCAGGGGTCTGTGAAAAGCCTCTCTACCAACCTTCTGCTCAGTTCTGCTGTGAATCTAAAACTGCTCTAAAAATTGTAATAAAAAGTGATAAAAGAATAAAAAATGGGCAACGGCTTCAAAATGTTGGTCCTAGGCAAAATGAGACATGAAAAGAAATAAGATGCACAAGGGCTAGAAGGAATGGAGAAAAAGTTATTATTCAGAGATCATATGGTTATCAGCACAGATAAATCCATATAGTATACAAGCAGATTATTAGAATGTATAAGAGAATGTGAGGCTGGGTGTGGTGGCCCACACCTGTAATCCTAGCACTCTGAGAAGCTGAGGGAAGAGGATCCCTTGAGCTCAGGAGTTTGAGACCACCCTTAGCAAAGTGAGAACCTATCTGTACTAAAATAGAAAAATTAGCTAGACATTGCGCATGCATTTAGTCCTGGTTACTCAGAAGGATCACTTGAACCCAAGAGTTTGAGGTTGCTGTGAGCGAGGCTACCTCCTCAGCACTATAGCGTGGACAACAGAGTGACATTCTATCAAAAAAGAAGAAGAAGAAGAAGAAGAAGGAGGAGGAGGAGGAGGAGGAGGAGGAGGAAGAGATAATATGGCTTTTGAGTCAAATAATATAATCTATGAAAAGGTGCATTGTCTTGCTATATGTTCATTTGAAAAGGCAAAACTATGGAGACAGTAAAAAGATTAATAGCTGGCAGGGATTCAGAGCAGAGAGCGATGAACAGAGGAGCACAGATTTTTAGGCAGCAACACTGTTATACTATGGGAAGAAACATGACTTTTTCCAGGCTTTGGATATGCTTTGTAACTTACTTCTTTAGAAATATCAAAATAATTGCACTACTTGCAGATGGAAAGACTAAAGGTAATCAGAAAATGTATTCAATTAATTGAAAGTCATCTATTTATGAATGTCATTCAAATGCAAATATCTGTAAGTAAACTTTTATGAGTATATCTTTAAAAAATGGCAATGAAAAATGATATAAATGGTATTTATATCATTGAGTTTCACTGTAAGATACTCAGATGGGAAGTGAGTCTATCTGTGACCAGTGCAAGCAGCAAAGGCATTTACAGAGGACAGAAGGAGATAACTGCCTACAAACAGCGTCAGTAAAGCTAATACTTTCACAAATTAAATCCAATAGTGGTAAGCCTCACTTTAATGTCCCCTTAAGAGTCAAAAATACAGAAGCCTAATTTTTTACATAGCTATTTCCTCAAATAAAATTCTTGTCTATTATGAATACTCATTTCTTTCTTGACCAACATTTTAACAAACTGGAGAAGAAGCATTTCTTGTACATTATGTATTCAAAGTGAAAGAGAGTTATAAAAAATGAAACATAGCTTTGGTCAATAAAGTATATCCAAAGCATGGAAACATTATAAGTAAACCTGTTCCCCAAAATATTCATAAAACATGACAGATACATATAATTAGAACCAGGCAGTGAAATACCCTACCTGGCTCGCTAATGGTCATGATGACAAGCAACAAATACCTGTGCTTAATCAGATAACATAAAGCAGAGAGCAAGAACTGGTGTCAAGAAATAGACTTCCAAATGGAAACACAGGATCTTTGTAAAACAGACAGCTATGCAACAGGACATATTGGACGAATGCTTCTGGCATCTTGAAGGGACCTAGGTGACAATGTCATCATCCATAAACTACCAGGAACAGACGAAAGTTAATAGAATATCCTCAGTTAACAGAATGAAAACATATGATTGTAGACTTCTGATAATCATCTGTTATATGCATGACAGAAGTGAACAACTCTAGGAAAATCTTTATGCTGCGAAATCCTTTGCCTACATAAGAGGAATGATTTAAAGTTGAACAAGCTGCTTTTTGAGGATTTTGGAATTGGTCTCGTGGCTTACTTAGAATCAGCACTCAGGATTTGTGATTGTGAAACAGGCCCTGAAAATTCCCGGCTCAGCATGCATGATTTTTCCCTACTAAACTCAGCTTGACCTCTTTGTTCTACCTTCCACTGTTTCCCTGAGTTACCTCTTCTATCTCATTTGTTGGATTGGTTTTTCTCCTTTGTGCCTAACTCAGAGCTGGCATATAATCTTCCAGTTTCTCATGTGATTTTGCCTTCATGGCCTCAGTCAAGATCTAGTTCTGCCTACTCTTTGCTTCCCTTCCACATACTGTTCACGTTCTTCCTACATGTGAAATATATCGGTGGTCTGCTACCCACAGAACACTGTTCCAGAAACTGGGAGACAGCCGTAGTCAAAAGAAATAGAATTCCTACTCCTAGAGGCATATCTTCTGCTAGAGGTGACAGCAAACACAGAAACATAAAAATCATCTTGGAATAGATCAGTTGAGAAGGGGAAATAAAACAATAAAGCAGGAGGGGAAATTCGAGGTATGAGAAGCTCAGCCACGGAGAATCAATCTTTCAGGACATTATAAGGACTTTGGAAAATTGCTTATATAATTTCTCATAATTCATTTACTTCATTTAACTTCCCATCAACATTTCAAAAACCTCAAATAGACAGAGCTCAAACTTCTAGTTTCCAATGTAGCACCTGTGCTGTGCACAATGAATCCATCAGTGGCAATGAATATGTGAGATAACTCCAGAAGTGTTACTAATGACAAATCCTCAAGAACACATTTGACCTCTCAGAAGTTCAAAACAAAATAACAAGCTATAATTTTGAACCTTTCAGTTATCTAGAATTTTTATTAGAGAGAGCCTATGTTTGAACAGTAAACTATGAACAAATAATGTATATACTTATAGTTGGAAAAGTGATTGATAGAACTTTTTAAAGAGGATATTCTTTTAACATAAAGCAAGGTTTTTTTTGTTTGTTTGTTTGTTTTAGGAAGCATTCATAAACATGTTCTAGAATGTTACCAGCTCTGAGTTCCATCTAAGGATAAGGATAAAGATTTTTTTTTACGTCAAGGCATTTATGACTGATATGACTATTTAATGAACAAAAAGTCACAAAAATCTAAGTCCCCTAGAATCAGCTAAATAATTATTACTTATACAGGAAATGAAGCATAATCATTTTGTAAACATGTTATAGAAAAATATATTTCCGCAAGCTAAGAGCATATACATTATATGATAGAGCGAAAAAATTTGACTGCAAATCCACGTTGATTCTAATTAAACAAAAAATGTTAAAACATGGCTGCAAATGTCAATTGATTCTAACTAAAAAGAAAAAAAACAATAAAATGTCAATAGACGTTATTAAGACATTGTGTTGTTCCTTCTCACAAAGACAGAATTGGAGCTGGGAGCATGGCCGCCCTGCTACAGACGACTTCCCGGTGAATTTTGCAGCAAAGTGTTACTGTAAGACCAATTACTGGACAATGATTTGTGAATAGAAATGATCTTTGAACATGTCTTTAAAAGTACTGGGCCTATCCTCACTTCTGTCTTCGCCTCTTGCTCACTGGAATGAACATATCATGGTGGTAGCCAGGCCAGCCAATTTGGAAACAAGATAGAAGCTACATGATGGAGGCCACAGAGCATGAGAGAAGGCTCTCTGGTGACTGGTGACCTACCACCAGTGGTCTTGGAACATCTAATTAGAATTCTACAGGACAAAAAATTAATAAGCTTCCAACTTGTCCAAACTATTATTATTTGGGTCTCTCTTTTAAAAGAATTGATCCCATATCATAACAAGTTCACTTTTCTTCTTGGGTGCTTTTATCCATTCTCTAGGTTTTTTTTCCTATCATAAAAATATACCAGTTGATAAATGTAAAACAAAATAAATTAAGTCAACACAATACCAGTAGAGAAACAATAAAAATCAAAGTAAGGACAGTCAGGAAATACTTGAAATGTTGAGTATTATGCTTGCTCCTGGGCTGAAGATTTAGAAAATAAGATTGTCCAAATAGAGTTTGATTAAAGCAAAGCAACCAAAAGAATTAAGCATTAAGTATCGTAATTAGATATTACATGAGGTGTTATGAAGGAATTGGGGAATCAGATGATGTTTGTTTGTCAATATTTGTTATGAAGGAATATGAAGATGTTATGAGGACTTGTATCTGAGAGTGCAAGAAAGAGGAAAGACATAACTATTGTTTTCAAAAATTGAATAGTTTTAAGTAAAAATGAAATAGGTCGGTTTTTTAAAGCAGCAATGTCCCAAGTCAGATCAATGGCTAGATATTATGATGTAAAATGCAACTCAGATAGGGAAGAACATTGTATTGCTTAGCTTCTCAGAAATGGGATGTCTTGCCCCAAAAGAAAGAAGGTCTGGGTTAAAGGAAATGGTTACAGAGAGATGGATTGCTTGGCCACTCTGATTCTGCACTTGGTAGACCATGTAATAGACTGTGATTCCCCAGGAGTGTTTTATATATTTCAGTTCTGACATCCTCTGTCTATGCTAACTGAGAGTGTATTTTGAACTGCTTAAGGAAATAAGTATCGTCTGGGGGGGCTCCCTTATTGATTTGAGAGCTCATTGCTCCAATTTCATCAGTTATACTGGTTGACTTTTAAAATAACTTTGCCATTAAATAACCTATTTCATAAGAGGTGATTTTAAAAAAATACTAGACACTGTATTGTCCTGGACAATATAGGTAATTCTAAACCAAAGTCTCTACTGTACACAGAACATCTCACTATCTCTCCCAAGTTTAATAAAAATCTCCATACAGGACAAGGTAAGTCCTTACTTATGTCATTAATAGGTTCATGGAAATTGCAACTTGAAGTGAAAGGCTGTGTAGCAAAATTAATTTTACAACAGGCTAATTGATTTCAGGAAAAGTTCCCAGGGTATATTTCGGGTCATAAAACACCACTACACTTCTAAATTATGAGCAAAAAACTTCTGATAGCAAACATTGAAATTAATGTGAGCTATATTTGCATTTAATAAAAATTAATAAAAACAAGCACCGTGATGATCTACCCTTATTCCAGTTCAGTGTCATGGGAGACACAGTCTCCTCCAGCAGCTCTGGGGGGGAGGCGGGGACCAGTCCCGGGCACTCCACCCCATCACAGGACGTGCTTACACACATCGTCACATTTCCTACGATTCACCTAACATGCATGTCTTGGGGATGTGGCGGAAACTAGAGTCCTCTCAGAAACCCCCACACAAATACAGGAAGATGATGCAAATTCCAAGCAGACAGTAGATTTTTTGTTTTGCCCCTAACTATGTTGTGACAAAATGATGTTGAACAGAGCAATATTATTCGAGGATCTGCTTTAACTGCTAAAAATGAGTGGCAATGCAGCCACAGAGCCTCCACAGGGACTTCATGGATTATTATCTCAGTCACTTGTCCCATAACAGAAGGGCTCTCTCCATTTTACCACTGCCTGACACCTCCCTCCCCAATTCTGGCACCTCTTTGGCCATGGCAAAGAGTTATTTGTGGAGACCTCTTTGAATTCATCCCAGCCTAGAGCAATGAAATAGGCAAGGCCTCAGGACCTGCCCCCAGACCTCGCAGATTCCCCGATGAGTGGGTACACCTGCCAGCCATCACACCGCACAATGTCTCCTGAATTCACTAGCTTGCACTGTTATTAATATGAATGCAAAAAAATCGCAATGGCCAAAGATGGTAATTCTGAAGTCGAGTAGAAAAAAGGGCTAACAGCCGAAGGAAGCCTCTGAGTGAAGTACGTTCTGCATCTCTGTTGGAAGGACCATTAAAGAAAGAGGGTGGCAATCCAGCAGTCCCTTGAGAGACTCTCAACAGAGGCAGGAACAGACAAGCCTGGTGAACCCTGCCCTCGACGGGAACCGCAAGCCCGCATTTTTACGGGCACACACACTGAGGCAGTGCCATTGCCAGCTCAGTCGCCAGCTGTCTCATGAGGTTCTTTGGGGGAGAATTGCTCATCACCCCAACTGGCTACACACCATGGAGGCAACTGCCCTCTGCTAATAGCCAGAAGTGCTGAAACAACACTTTGGTTCTGGGCAGGTGCTGGGTGAATGTAATTTCCTGGAAGAGTGTCTACTCCGTAATTGGATACTTGCAAATGCTTCTGCCGGCGATGGTGTCCATGCTGCTGCTGCTGAGACTGGTGATGAGTTGGGCGTAGGAACCGAAGCACACAGGATAACTCCGCAATCCAGAGAGTTCACCCCTATGTCTTTCCTTATAACATGGTCCATTTTTCTTCTGCCTGCTGAGTAAAAGCTGTTAGGAAGAGATTAGAAAGCCTATAACCATAATGGAATACAAGAGGTCACAAGGATAAGAGGAAACTAAGGCGCAAAAGAAATAAGGAAAGGAAGAGAGTAGGATCTTTTGAGAAAGTTTTGCTAGGAGTGGGGTCTTAGTTAAAATTTACTTTTTGTTGAAGACACATCTCTCAAGCCAAGGCCAGATGGCATCTTACAAGTGTTTCCTGAGAGGGGTGAGAACAGGTGCACCACTGAGGGGGCTCGGATCACAGACATCATCTGAAATTTCCTCATCCAAGGACTAGGGGAAGGAGGTATCCAGGCCCGTCTACTGTGCTGGTCCAGGGCTGAAGAAAGAAGGGGTCAAGGTCTTATCTGGCATGTCCCTGTATACAAAGGAAGGAGCTTGGAGATCCCTCTGCATGATCTGAGAGCCTCCCAGGCTATGGCAGCCAGTTGTCTGATGTTAAAGGTCTTACTCTTTAGACAGAATAATGATTCAGTGAAAGAATGCAAAGCGAGGATGTCACAGGGGGACTAGGCTGGCATGCAGAGGGAATTTGAAATTCTAATAATCCAAACCATTTTCACCCCTCCTACTTTGGGATGTTTTAATAAGCTGTAGATGGGAAAATAAAACCTTCCCTGACTCACAGAGAAATGGGACCTGTGTGGTTTGCTTTACCTCACACCAGAGGAGCGAGGCTGCCTTCGTCTCTGGATGTGCAGCACAAAGGTCCCCGGTGTTAGCATTTGAGAGAGTTGGCATGCAAATTTGGTTACAGTGCTATTTGACATTTAAATATCCAGTGTCTTGAGATGACTCACGGGAACTATAGTTCTTTGTTTTCTACACTGTGTGTTTCAATCATCCCAGAATTCTGCCTTTGGTAGTGGGGAGGAGTGATATGCAGAAAGAGCAGAGGGGGTTTAACATACAAATTTAAGTGTTTAGAAAGCATAGCCCTCAAATGGGCTTTCCCATTACTGCACTGATTTTTGGTGACCTTTATGCTGAATCGGATGCTCCAATCATGTTTTATTAAAGTGATTGTATTCAACAAGTCCAGTTCTGAGCAAAACTGGGCTTCTCAGTCCAGCAACACCATGTGTGAATTAATTGGAATTAATGGCACTTTGTAACCCTGTTGTAGATGGCAGTAGGCTGTAGCATGTCTGCTAATGTTATGTACTTGGACTCCTTGTTTCTGCTCTTTCATTAAAGCCAAAAGATACTGTGAGTCAGAGGGAGATGATGTTAAGCTTTCCATCTGTGGCCACATTTGTCAACAGGAATCAAAACCACCTTCTACTATGACTCCAAGGGTGCTGTGCCATTTGGGTATGAATCACATATTAACAGATTGGCCATAATACCTCAGAGAATAAGTTTTATATGCTAAAGGCAAATGCTCTGTGTGATGCCAGATTCACCCCATTTACAAAGCACTTTAAGGCTGACTGTGTGTGGGTGTAACACCTTTGGCACTAGATGCCAGAGTTGGAAGCTCAGTGCCATGAACTTGGATGAGTTCTATGACAGATGGTTGTCACTCACAGCTGTTTGTGCCTTCAAAACTGAAGATAAATAATTGCAAGGCGTGCATCTCTGGGGTTCTGAAGAATTGTCTGTTTTGTGTATTCTAGTCACATCCTTTAAGGAGCTCATCTGTATATGACCCAAACTTTTGGGTTGAGGATGGGGGCTAATTCTACATAAAAGGATACAGAAAGTTACTTAAAAACAAAAAGAACCAACTGGAATCAGGATAGTTCTTCTGGATCCATACTTAAGGGTCAAATTCAAAGTTAAAAATAATTCTCATTTTCCTACTCTTACACGCAAACAAACACATCAACACATATATTCATTAGGTCCACAAATTACAGCTCTCTTCCATATTTCAATTAATGTCTTAATCTATTAGAGTCATAACGTGAGTTATACATATATAAATATATGCACAAAAAATAGAGAGAGGGTGCCAAAAATGTATACACATTTTAAGAATAGAAAAACTGCATTAAAATCATAATGTTCAAGTTAAAGTTGACTTCTGCAATTACAAGAAGTGTTCAAACATGACTTATATTCATCTTTTGTTATTGGTATGTATTATTGCAATTTGAGTACAGTTTTGTCCGTTCTTAAAATGTTCATCTATCTTCTATATACACAAATATATATATGTACATAGACATATATGTGTAT
Source organism: Arctocebus calabarensis (assembly GCA_963573935.1). Taxonomy (NCBI): domain Eukaryota; kingdom Metazoa; phylum Chordata; class Mammalia; order Primates; family Lorisidae; genus Arctocebus; species Arctocebus calabarensis. Next base: position 48,564 of record CAUYON010115571.1, on the reverse strand, counting down.
GTACACGTGTATATATATATGTCTATATACATATATATGCATATATAGTGAGTCTGTGTGTGTGTGTTCATGTGTCTATATTTTCTGTTTTGGTATTCACCTCTGCCTGAGTTGTACTAGTTTCATAGGGCTGCCATAAACAACTACCACAAACCAGATGGCTTAGAAATAGCAATTTTTTTCTCTCACACGTATGGAGGCTAACATTTCTAATTCAGAGCCATGCTCCCCCCAAAAGCTCTATGGGAGTTTTCCCTGTTGGCTTTTGCCGTGTCTTCTGGCTCCAGGATTTCCTTATGGTGACAGTATCTTTCCAATCCCTACCTGCCTTCAGATAGATTCTTCTCTGTGTACTTCTGTGTGTTTTTTCCTGTTCTTATAAGCACACTAGTCATTAGGTCCACCCTAATCTAGGATGACTTTATTCTTATCTTAATTAATCACATCTGTGGAGACCTAATTTCTTCGTAAAATCATATCCTGAGGTTCCAAGTGGACATGAATCTTTGTAGCACACTGTCCAACCCACTAGAGGAGTTGAGATGAAAGTGTTACCTAAAGTGGGGTTTCTTGTGATCTCTTATTGGCAAAGATATGGGGAAATAAAAATGATTCCTTGCCACTAAGATTTTTCAGTTGCTGCCAGGATCTCCAAATCAGAAGATGCCAAAAGCTCATAAAGAGACATGAGTTCAATTGGAGAGAAGCATGAAGACAATGATATCCCCCCCAGTTCTTGATCATGTGAAATGATGCTGGAATGTTTGAACTTGGAGGGGAATCATGACACTAAAATATATTATTTTTCAAGCTATTAACTTCTAGTTCAAGATGTGTCCCATGGAGACCAGCCACAGGTCCAGCACTAAAGAATTCCATGTGCCTTTTTGACTTTATTGACTTTATTGTAGAGAGATGTGAGGGACAACCCCCCTACACACACAGGCACATACACACATATACTCTCAAGTTGCTGGAAGCCAAGCTAATCTTTATATTTCTTGCACTACTCCATTAATGCCAGAGACAGTAGTTTCCAGACATGAGTTTCTATACTAGTAACCTAATCAGTGCAGCCAAACTCTTGTATTAAAAAGACAAACATAAACCAGAGATCAAAACCACGAAAATGAATTCAACTCCTATAAGTAATATGGTTCATTTTACATGATACTGACTGACAAATGATAATAACTGACATTGCATAGCAGTCACTGACTGCCAGGCACTGTTCTTGGCAGTAAACACATCCTCTCTCTCTCATTTATTTAATCCTCACAACAACATGTGATCTAATTAATATATCTAGGAACCCAAGCACAGAGTGCAGAGCTTAGCAAATTGCTGAGGAAACCCAAGAACTTTGGAAAAAGTGTGGCTCTACCTAGTAAAGTTACACATATGCAGCTCCCCAGTGATCCAGCAATTCCACTCCCCCAAATAGCCTCCAGCAAATCCCTTGTACAAAGAGACTAGGCAACGCGTATGTGAATGGTCATGGCAGCCACATCCATACCTGCACATTAAGTGGAAACAACCCCTACCTATGCTCATTGACAGTCAAGTGTGATTCTTTCTCATAGAATGATGCTGGACAGCAGTGAGAAATGCAAAAACTATATTTACATGCATGATAATGGATGAGTTAGGAATAACAGATTGAAGAGAGAAAGGTCAGGGTGTTTTAGAGAGATTAAATAGGAGGCACAATTAATTACATATTTTTGGAGACACATGCACTGGTAAAGCTCTGCAAGAAAAAAAAAGAAAGAAAAATAAGCAAATAAAAGAAATCAAAATTTGGGAATTGGTTTTCTTGTAATGGAAAGCTGAGGTAGAATTGTGGTGATACAGGTAGATTAAGTTTGGGCTCTTGTGTATACTACACGTTCCTTCTTTCTTACAGGCATAAAAATTTTGCTTAGGGGGGCATGGTTAATCCCCATCATTTTTAAAGTAAGAAATTTTATAAAAGATAATGGAGAAAAACTGTCTTTAAGGGGGTGACCACTCAGGCTGAGGGTATAACCAAGGCAGAACTTGATGAACAGACATTTCAGTAGTCAATTATGGAGTGGTACATGCCATATTATTTTTCTGATTCCTTATCAGAAGAACTTTTGAATTTTCACTTTTGATTTTAATACCTGGTGAGAACCAAATGTTCTAATTCACAAGGGGAGAAAAAGAGCAATAAATATAAATGGAATGGACTAATCAAAATTTAAATTATGGATAGGAATGTAAATATCATATTTATCAGAAAATGATTTTGGCTATAAAGTTAATAAAGACTGGTCCTCTCAATAATGATTTCAATTTGTAAAACTGAAGTTCTTGGTAGAGGGTAAGTAAAAAATCTCATACAGGGAGTTAATGCATCTTGTCACTTCTGTTTAATATTGTATGACACAAACAGTGGGCCGAACCTACTAAGCAGGCCCTGAGAATTGATTTCAACATATTTATAATGAACATTAATCTCTTGCTTCGCTTTTATACTTAATGATGCTGATATAATTTTTGAATTCCTACCTCTACACTTTAAGCTGATACCTATGTGCTTTTAGATACCTATACCATAATTATGACCCAGTGTGATGTGCTAGAGTATTTCAGTAGATATTTGATGAATAAATATACAAACCAATAAAGGATCTATGAATGTGGATAGCTCTATCATATGTATATTCTGGGAATCTTGGGTCTGTGTATTTGTACAGTTACATAGTGTATTCCAACAAGAATTGCATCCTGTTAGGGTCTGAAATCTACAAACTTCCTAAACCTTCTAAATACAATGTTGTCTCCTGTTGCCTGTTTCTACTGAGTTTTCAAATGCATAGATTTGCCAAGGAGCCTCCGGTTCACTGGAAAACACTGGCGAGGACACAGGAGGGAAGAATTCTGTACAGAGACACTGTCTGTGAAAGGTCAATTTCATCTCTTCAGTTAACATAAAGACATATATTTTGCTTATTTTGAAAGTAACCAGTATTAGCTCCCCCTCATTACACTAAAATAAGAAAGTATCTGTGTGACTTATCAAGACAGAGTAAGAATATAACCACCATTGTGTCTATAGTGGAAAAGAAGCATGCTTTTTAAATATTGCCATTGTACTTATTTGAAATGAAAATGAAATGAAAAATAACTATCTAAAATTTGTTATTTAATAATGTCACAGCTCATTATTTTAAAATCGCCTAAGTTTTTCTGAAGTCATAATTAGCAATATCAGAATAGATTTTTGTGTCAAAGCACAAGATTTTATGAAGAATGAAGAAAGAAGGGAAATTTGCGTTTTCTGGGCACAGGATACATATGTCAGTGATTCATGAATGGATGGTTTGATGAATTATACCAACAGGTCTCTGAATTGTATATTATCTTTACATCAGATCAGCAGCCAGAAATGTGGAAAAGCTACCTAATTTGCTCACAGTTACACAGTCAGTCAGACGGCAGCAGAACCAAGATTCAAATGCTCTTCTTCTGGTACAAACCAGGGCTCTTTCCTGTGACAAATGCCTGACCCTATAACTTAAGTACTAAAGGAAAACAGTATGTTGACATCCTTCTGCACAAAGAGACATCCATGTAAACCTTTTTATTATCAATTTTTTCTCACAATTGGTAACTGAAATGGGAGAGTTAAAGAGAGAGAGAAAATAAAATAATGGCATAATAGACAACAGAGAAGTATAGAAATCATCTTTATAAACTTTTGATACAAAAAGCATAATCAATTAATATAGTTTATAGTTAAATGTGAAGTAAGCATATAAATATTTTAAGTTATGATTCTGTCACCTTACTGAATGTCTAGTATCTGTAAAATACAGTAAGAAAGCCAAGACATGCTCTTGAAGAGAGATATCATAAAAATAATAATAATAAATAAAGGTTAAAAAAATAGTGCACCAAAAACCCCTCAGCTATACTCATTCAAAAACTTGTTAGGGAAAGTGAAATGAACAAAAATATGAAAGTAGAGCATCATATTTTGAAGTCAAGACAAGTGTTTGCTTCAATTTGCCAGGAATATCGAGACAGAGGTTAGAGGTAGACCAGGAGGCTGGAGAATACTGAACCTCAGATCACACAAACTGAAGTAGGATAGATTTAACAACTCACTAAAATCGAGAAAAGAATGCTGTTTTATGCATTTGGTCGAAGGTCCCCGAAACTTCAAGGTTATGTGACTTACTCCAATTGCTCTCTGATTTGTGATTGAAGGAGGAGAATAGAGCACATATATGTTGCTGCAGCACTGGCATTTGGAGGGCAAGAAAGTAAGAGATAGAGCGTCTGGCAGGCATGGTTAAACTCACACCTCCTGCCCCAGAGCAGGAACCAAGGGCAGCCAGCAGTACACAAGTTCATTTCTTTCTGGATGTGGACATCACACATTGCCCAGCATATTTTTGTTGCTTAGTAATGTGTATCACATAAAAGAGAAAAATTAGTCATAAAATGAAGGAAGTACAGGACTGCATACAGCTCTTGATGACGAACTGTTAATACTGTATGTGATTCCGAATATGATCCTAATGTGTAAAAATACTTTATGGTAAAATTATCATCATGGACAAGATGATAGCTAGGTTCAATTCTGCCCCTAATTTTCATGCTTGCACCCTACGGTGTTCTGTGTAAAGGGCTAGAATATCCATAACTAAGTATAGGGACTAAGGTACTACCTTATTTATTTTTTTATTTTATTTTATTTTTTGAGAGGAGTCTCACTCTGTTGCCCAAGTTAGAGTGCTGTGGTGTCAGCCTACTTCATAGCCACTGGGCTCAAGTGATCTCCTGCCTCAGCCTTCCGAGTAGCTGGTACTACAGGTGCCAAAGTCTGGCTATTTTTTCTATTTTTAGTAGAGACAAGGTCCTGTTCTTGCTTAGGCTGGTTTTGAACTCCCGAGCTCAAGTGTTCCTCCCTCTTGGGCCTCTCAGAGTGCTAGGATTACAGGTGTGAGATACCGCACCCAGCCTACAATACTATTCTTTTATAAAATATATTTTATTAATTTTTTTAAATATGAACTTTCACAATCTACCCTTAAACAGCAAATCATTTGGAATTTTGCTTCATACTTGGCTGATTCTTTTATGAAATATTTCATTTATGGTGGAATATTAAAAAGATCTGTGATTTTACACTTAAATTACTTCATTGTTTTATTTGTGGTTTGATCCTTGTGTGTTTCCTTGGGATATTAAAATAGTTAATCATTTCATTAGATAATATACCACGCTTGTACTTCTAACAATAATCATGTTTACCATTGAATGATTTCCTACTAAAGCCCCGAAGCTCTGCTATGTGCTTAGCTTAACCAGTGTCTAATTCTAATAACACCTGTACCAGATAGGTTATTTTCTCCAACTTATAGATGTGGAAACTGTGGTTCACTCAGGTTTTATAAATAAGTGGCCTAACGTTCCACATCAAATAATGCATAAAATATAACACATCCCATCAGTCTAAGTCTTTGCCCATTATGGAATCTGTATTTTTAATTCTGAAATATTTTGAAGTAGTGTACAGTTGTTTAAAATGTTTATTACTATTTTGTGATTATACATGTGAACTTTGAATCTATATACAGAGGTCATTATAAAAGTTTTGAGATGTACAAAAATCAAGAAACATAAAATTCATGCGGACAGAAACAAAGGAAGCCTTCCCAGAGGCACCAATAAGCCCAGTGAGTAGAAAATTGCAAGGGTGAATCAGAACGGATGTTGTCAAAATAATGGACCATAACACAGGCTGTCTCAGAACAGTCGCAATCTCTGTCCTGAGAGATTCACCAGATCAGATCTGTCTCCTTTGTGCTTTCCCAATTATTGTACTCATTAAGGTTTTGTCATTATTTAAACACCTATCTAACATTTGACAAAAGTGTAGTGGATATAATTGAGGAAAGACCACTAGATTTGGAAAATAAAATAAATTTTAAAAAACTTTCATAACGACCCACATATCTTAAAAAGCATTCAATTTGACTTCAAAGTTTATTATCACTTGACAATATTTTACAATTCCCTGGTGAACACTGAGATATATGACTTTGGAGTCTTTTCAGTTTTAAGTCTTCTTCAGCTGAGAATAAGCTTATGGCTACTCTTGCAAAAGGCTGGGATCTCAGGACAATTTTCCTCCCTTTGGCCTCCTTCCTGGTGAAAATGAATGGAATATGCTGGCCTCTTGACTATTTTGTCAATGCACTAACTCATCTGTCTAGGAGTTCACTATCTGCTATTCTAGTAGCCACTAGAACAGCATTGCCAGGTATAGCAAATAAAGACAAAATCCTCACTTAAAACTGAATTTCAGATGAAAGTAGATTTTTTTTTTTGGTAAGAGTATATCCCATTTAATACTTGGGATATACTCATACTAAAAAGCATTCATTGTGGATCAGAAATTCTATTTTCACTGAGAGTCCTGTCTTTTATCCTTTAGCAGCTCTGTTTGCTGGGATCAAAAAGAGCAGGAAACATAATTACAGATTAGCAGACTTCTCCTGAAAACTGCCCTGGGAAAGCATATTTTTAAACAGACATGAAAGTCTTCCAAATTCTTAGGTGAAATACTTCTGATTCCACTTGGGCAGAAGCAGGGGGAAGATTCTGTTTCACAGGCTTAGAGCAAATACATCCTTGATGGATGGTTACTGGCCAAAGGCGGTACAAGAGAGGTTGGGAGATGTCCAAATGGAAACTTAATTAATTCTTAAATGAAGAAAGGGCTAGGGGAAAGTGAGTTGGCAAGTTGTCCATGAAGGAACCACGGGACAGGAAACCAAAACATCTTTGCCTTCAGCCTCTTGTCCCTGGGATTTCCTATGCTACACCCTTACTGTTGTTAGGAAAAGCTTCCTTGGTTAACTTAAATCTTAGTGTTTGGATTCTCCGCAGAGTTCTACTATTACATGGTTCCTGCAGACCTTTTAAATGAATATTGTAAAAGCATTTGTAAGGTTTTCTCAATAGGCTAATAATATTAATAATAATAATAAAATTGAATTAGCCCATAGTAGTGATTTAGCCCAACATTTATTTTGAACATCACACTAAGTTTATTCACCTCTGCTCAAAACAGATCATTTTCCTTTCAACACCATCAGTCCCACTGCAAAGCATAAATATAATATACCTCCCAAAGACTCAGGCAGAGACCGGGAATAGAGCGTACTGCTTCTGTCTTTATAAATATAGGCATATACTGGAAGAAAAAGCACTCCAAAGGGGCTGAGTGGCGTGAAAAAGGGTGCTTATAATTATAACTGTGTATCTGTTTCCCTAAATATAAGGGATTAAAGTGACAGCAAAGGTAAAAAATATCAATTTGAAAAAGAAGATGAGCTTCATTTGAATTTTACCTGGCCACTCCTCAATAACACAGACATTTCCATTGTTCCATCGGGGGGTGAAACAAATGTTTTATTGAGGTCAGTGGTGTGGATGGTTTGTAAAGGGTAGTTCTCTCGCTCCCTTGATATTCAGCTGGAAACTGACAGAGGTAATTAAGGAGAAAGGCACTTCGAATTTTTTTTTTGATGACATTATGTTCCTGATAATGTTGATACATTTTTTGGTCACTAAATGCAATATGCTGAAAATATCTTATTTAAAAAATGGGCAGAGTTTGCAACTGCATACTGAGATTACCTACTTTTGCAACATCACAAGTGCTTTGTCATGGGCCTGCTCCTTCTGCCACGCGCCCTGCTCCTGCTACATCCAGTGAGCAGAGCGTGGCCAGGGTGGAGCTCAGCTGCTTGGCACTTAACAAGTCCTCAGCATGTTGCCTGAGATGACAGGAGCTCTGTAAGTGTTTGTTGAATGAATGAATACATGAATTATTAATTAAATCAATTATATGCTGACTGTGCTCCTTTGCCAATACTGACGGTGTTTTGCAGAGTAACTCACAGAGAGTTAAAAAGCAACCAGATGCATGACAAGTGCTCCTGCATGAGTAATCCAGGTTGTTGGTGATATCGCTTTCCATAGCATCTAAACTTGAACTCCAAGTATTTACAGAGTAATTCATCAGTTATGATTTTCATTGGTAACATACGTCTGATTCCATGTTGTTGGTAGAGTAATATCAAATAGAAAAATAAATGAAAGACAGATGATAGAAACTTATGGTGTAAATACACTATTCAAGATCACAAGTATTTTCTGGAAAGTTAATTTAAATAACTGTTCGCTATACTAATATGGAACTATTAATTGTTAAAATATGCACGTATTTAAATCAGAGATTCCAGCTACATCCAAATACAAAGATCAGATCTTACTCCTAGTCTCAAGCTAAATTAGGAAACCAGTTTGGGTTTTCTTCTAAATTACTGGCTCTTCTTTTGTAGTCTCTCTCTCTCTCTCTTTTTTTTTTTTTTTTTGCTAACTGCTTCCTTTTTTCCCAAAGCCTAAATACATTATTACTTTAGAGGTCAGAGGTGGCCAATCTTTCCCAATTATTTTTGCATCCTTAGTTTCTCAGTACTGGTTTTCAGATGATTTTCAGATCATACCTGGGCCAAAAGAAATGCTTAATAGATCCATTTATTACATAGTTAGATCCAAATGACCTGCTAAATATTTATGTTCTATAGTAGACTGACTTATGACTCCCCCAAAACATCTAGATCTAAATGTAGTAATGTAGTAATCCCTAGAACCTGTATGTGTGTTACCTTAACTGAAAAAGAGACTTTACAAATATGATTGATTTAAGGTCTTAATCTAGGGAGATTATCCTAGATTACCAGGATAAACCACTCTAAGTACAAGGGTCCTTAGAAGAGGAGAAAGGAGTATCAAAGGAGACAGAAGGTAATGCAGTGACGGAAAAGAAGCTGCTTGAGGCTGCTTCACTGTTGGTTTAGAAGAGGGAGGTAAGGTCCATGAGTCATAGAATACAAGAGATGAAGCTCTGGGAGCTGGAAAAGGCAAGGGAACAGAATCTCTCCTGGAGCCTCCAGAGGAATTGAGGCCCTGCCAACATCTTGGTTTCGACCCAGGGAAACCATTTCTTCCAGAAATGGAAGAGTATAATTTTGTGTTGTTTGAAGTCACTAAAGTTGTGACAATTTGTTACTATAGCTGTAGGAGACTATTATATGTCCTAAACCTTTATAGTCATATTAATGTACTCAATACTACTATGAAATCAATATATAACCACCTACACACTCATATGAATGGCAAAACATAACTCTAGTCCAGAAAGTAGAAGGGAAGAGGAGAGACAGGGGAAGGAAGAGGGGATATGGGAGGGAGAGGGTGTTTGGGGGGACTTCACCTAATGTGTATGATGCAGTGGTACTTTTCAAAACTATCAAGAAATGAGTATAATTGTGATGTATGTGTTACTTAGTTCAATGTAAGCATTTCACATCATATATTGAAGCATACCCTGAGCCCCATAAATGCATCAATGTACAAAGTAATGATTTAATAAAAATCAATTAAAAAAAGTAAAGATAATGATCTTGACACACACAAAAATAAATAAATAAAAGTTCAAAAATTTAGGTAAGATCCCATTGACTACCCTAAATTTTTGAATTTTTAATATGATTATGACGCGTTTAGGACATAATAGCAGTTTCCTATAGGCAAGGGTGTATTTCTAAATAACTAAGAGTAAATTTTAAATATCTTACCTCAGTGCACAAGGGAGGTGATGGCTGTATTAATCAGTTTGATTTAAGCATTCCACATTGTCTATCAAATCAATACGTTATGTCCCATAAATGTATACAGTTATGATTTTAATTAAAAAATAATTAAAAATCAAAAATTTGAAAGAAAAAAATATTATGCATTTTTCTTTTGGTTAATGTAATCCATGCAGCTGTCAGGAACTGCACTATTTCTGGTTGCTCAATTTCTAACTTGACAAGATCACCATATTGGTTCTGTTCCATATTGATTTTCATACAATACATGTGTTTTTAAATCACAGTTCAAAAAAAAGTTATCATTCTAAGAAATATAATGATAATGTTGAAACTAGTCACCCAGGACTGGTATTTCAGGTACTGTCCCATAGATATCAAGTGTCAGTAATTTTCTCTCAAAAATTTAATAGATCCTGGCACATATTTCAGTATCAGGACCATAGATGATTAAATGTGGTCTTAAACTTTTAAATACCATCTCTATACTGATTCCTCATTTTTTAATTTCCACCAATAATCAGTCTCTTAAATCCCCCACTTGTATGTGCAACTACCCATTCACTGTCTCAACTGAGGTATTTCAAATGAAACGTGCCCAAGACAGATTTGCTCTCACCTTCCAATGGCTGCGGTACTAGACTCCCATACCATACAACCTTCCACTAACGAGTCTTGATTGTGTCTTACCTGGAGCTCTACCACTGTCCCCTCCCTGACCCAAGGACCTCCCTTCTCACCTTCATGTCCAAGGTGGTCCTCATGTCCTAAAGGGGTTACAATTCTATTGCTGAAAGGCTAATAATTTGGAAAAATTCATAGAATAAACACTAAGCCCTTTTTCATGGTCCCTACTAGTGGTTCTCAACCATAAGCAATTTTGCCTCCCAGAGAGACATTTGCCACTGTCTAGAGATAGTTTTGGCTCTTCCAATGGGGAGGGAAATCTAATGTTATCTAATGAGCAGAGGCCAGGAATCCTGCTAAACACCCTATGATGCATAAGAAAGGTCCCTCTACTTCAGAATAGGGCTGACGTTGAGAAACCTTGGGTTTCACGGGCCAATCAATGTGGTATGGACTTTTACCTGATCTTTTTACCTGCTGTCCTTTTGTTGGACTGACTTTCCTTTTTCTCCTATATATCAAGCACATTCATTCCTCAAGGGTATTGTTTTTGTCTTTTCCCTTACCTAGAATTTTTCTCACCCCAGGAATTACACATTTAATTTTGTTTGGGCTGTACAAATGTCACCTCCTCATAAAGGCCATTCCTGGTCCCTTTATGTAAAAAAACTGAGAGATTTGAGAATAAACTCTATCCAAATGAAGAGATAGCTGGGCCAGTAAGTCTGACTTCCAGGCCAAGGGCTCTGGAGGAATTAGTTTTACTCCAAACGTAGTAGGGATCTAAGCTAGTCTGCTTGAGCTGCCATAACAAAACACCATACACTGGAGGGCCTAAACAACAGAAATTTACTTCTCACAGTTATGAGGTTAACAATTTCAAGATCAAGGTGCTGGCAGATTTCATTCTTGCTGAGAGCTCTCTTCCTGGCTTGCAGATAGCTACCTACTCACTGTGTCCTCATGCGGAAGAGAAAGAGTGAGCTCTGATCTCTGTTGATCTTTTAAGGATGCTAATTTTATCACTGATGCCACATCCTCACAATCTCATTTTACCTCCCAAAACATACCTTCAAATACTACCATATTATGGCATTATGGTTTCAACACAGAAATTTAGGGGACACAAACATTTAATTCAAAACCAAAATTTTCAAGTTTCTTTAAGACATCACATTGAACTTACCAAGTTTCATGATTTGTGTGGGAGTAGGTACGTATAGAATGAATAGATTATGGGGTAATTATGGGGTTATTACAGGATAAAGTATGCAAGCTCCAAGTAAAATCACTAAAAAAAACTTCACCTCACTGACATCTTTGTATACCATGCATGTTTTTAAGTATATTATTGATAATGCACTGAATTTTGCTAAAATGAGTCAACAAATATTTGTTAATACCAATTGCCTTTAACTATTAAAATATAAAAAATATATAAAATTCCTATCCAGTATCCCAAGGCAACGATGCTATACATTACTTTCTTCAATGATCTTTTGGGAATTTCCTGGTTTATAAACTTCTTCAGTTCCCTTTTTAGAAAAAGATTATATGTATTTTGAGGGAAATACTTAAAAATGTAAAAATTTCTGCAGCAACTTTAAATGTAGTCCCTAGAGCAACGATTTTCAACTGGCATGCTGTAAGGGGATCTTAGGTATGCCGTGAAAATTTTTAAAGATCATTAATTGAATTATTTTCAAAAGAAGTTCAAAGCATAGTAAGCATATTCTTTTTTTTTCTCTTTTTTTGATCGACATAATTTAAATGTGCTGCAAAAGTTTAGCTATCAAGTTCAAGTGTGCCGTGAGATAAAAAAGGTTGAAAAACACTGCCCTAGAGACCCAGTTAGATTAGCATTTGAATCCTGCCTCTTCTTAAGAGCTATGTGACTAGCATTCAGTTATTTAATCTCCCTGCATCTCCGTTTACTCATCTACAAAATGGGAATATTAACAATATAGTTATTATTATAATTATTACCTCCCAGGACTAAAATAAAGAATAAATATGATGACAGAGATAAAACAGTTTCCAGTAAGGGCTCAAGTGATCCTGACCAAGGGTGACTGTACATTCAGGCTGCTGAAGACAATCCTGGTGTGTATCTATTTCCCAGCTTACGTAAGAGCTTTTTCATTCTCCCAAATTAAATGTTTAGAAGATAAATCATATTCATCAATTACTATCACACCCTCCTCCTTTACAGTGTTCGCTTCAGAAAGCTCCAGATGAGAACTCAAAAAAAGACAGAATAAAACCAAGTGAGCAAGTACATTTTGAGAAGCCCCTGTACCTAGTATTGGATTCAAAAATACAGGGAAGGCCTAAACATGGCATGAAATTATAGCAAGAATACATGACTCATATGAAATAAAGCAACACAGTACAGAGAGAAAAATTAATGAGATTTAGGCAGTAAGTGCTGAATTCTGGAAAGAATGAGAACTTTGCAAGCTGGTGAAGACTGGAAATGCTTCCCTATAGTTAAGGCTGGCAAGAAGCAGAGGGAAAAGCTAGGGGAAATCTCAACAATGACCTTGATCTATTCCCCTTGAGGGAGAATTTTGCAAAAATACTCATTAATTGATTAACTGATTTACTTGATAAAATGAGATGAGCATTTCCTTCCTCTCATTTACTGAGAATACTCACTTTTTTGATAAGAAACAAAAATATATAATGGAAAATGGGGAAGTAACTAATAATATTAAGTAAAATGATAGATGAGTCCTTTATAAGAAAGCTGTTTTGCTTTGCCAAAGGAGGGTAAGTTAGATGGTTGAAAATAGCATTTTTTTCAAATGTCAGCATTGGCAAAGTGCGGAGATGTTTACCTTCATTCAATTAGCAATTATTGTTTACATTTGCACATTACACCACTAATTATGTGTCCTTATTACTAAACTGAAATCCCTCTGTGGAATGACATAGAATTTGAACTTTTTGATAAAAGGAACAACATAATAAAAATAAAATCCTGTTTACCACTTGGCCTGTAACCCATATCTTGCTGGATAAATGAACAAATTTGATTTAGTATTTTGTGATCCCAGAATATCCTAGAAATGAAGAATGATGCGTACCTCCCCTCAGGAGGCTGGATTCCTATCTTTAAGTCAATGTATTGATTTGGGAAATGCTTGTTTATAAAGTATAAGGGAGTTATGTAGTGACTACTGATTCATGTTTATATTTTTCATATCTTCTACCCTAGCCAATCACAAAGGGCCTAAAATATGACATTGTAAATCATTTTTTTAACTGAAAATCACAGATGGCCTCAGACATGAAACTTGCCTTTCAGAATTTATCATTAGGCTTCTTTGTTTTAGAAGCAGGAGAATGCTGTCCTGGTGAAAAGTGAGTCATATTGTAGCGGTAACCCACTTTATTCCTACATGGTGATGCTAATCTACTCTGGGAGGCATTATCATGAGACCTGAGATTTCCATCCAGGAGGTGTCTGGCTGCCAATGTTTTGAGCCTTGGTAGCTGCACTGAGGAAGGAGGCTGAAATCTGGACAGCCTGCATTGGAGTTTAAATTTCATAGTTGATTCAATATGTGGCTTATTGTGACCTACTATGTTTTCATTTTCCATGGATTTCTAGACGGTTGGAGATATTGGTGCCTACTTGTTTGATTAACCACTGTAGAATTCTGAGAAAAATGAAGAAGAGACACATTAAAAAAAAAAAAACTGAGTTATGTTTGCCTGTGGCATATAATTTAAAAAAATATTTTACAGAATGTATATTTTAAATGGAAGCCTGACATTTGGGCCTCATTTTTTGCACCCCTCAGTGGAGTCTCTATCTTATACATGTATATGGTTGGGGTAATTCTGCCAAAGACTTTCCTTTCTCCATCTGCTAACCTAATCAAACATTTGCTCTCCTAAAACAAAGATGGAGCCAGGAATGCTTTTTTTGTACTTTCATTACCACTTGAAACGAAGACTCAATGTCTTCTGGATCATTCTAATACCTCGTTTATGGGTAGCATTTACCCAAATTTACAGGTCATGAATGCTTTAAAAATCATACTGAGCCCTCATGGAGAGCAGGGGTTTCAGTTTGTCAAAGAGAGACTGCAAATGTGCTCAACACAGTTCATGATACACACCAAATCTAGTTAATAATGGGTCAGGTTGGCACCAGTTAGCTATGGCACAGACACAAAATGCTCCTGAAGCCCCCCATCAAGGATACAATTGTTTCTAAGTTTCAGAGTTGAATGGTTCATTAAATGCTGGAGCATGTGCCATAATGGGGTCCCAATTGCTAACTTAATATTTAGTTTCCAAAATTCTGAGACAAACACCTTGATGCCCCCTCAGGTCTCCACAATTAGCCACATTTGCTAATCTTTCCCCATGCGTCTCAGTAGACAGAGAAGAATGCAAAGTTTTAATTTGCTAATCACCCCATTGGAGAGGGGCCGTGGGGGGAGATGCTAATCGTCTGCAGACATCTGTAATGACCCTTGGACAAAACCGAGGAAAACTAAATCAAAGCTTTGACAAGGGCAGGAGAGCGGAAACAGAAGCCCTAATTGTGGCCATGTGAAGTGCACTTTCCCCTTTTAAAGCTTTTGTAGCAGAAATGCACAATACTTTATAAAGTAACTTTTATGGATAGAACCAAAAATGACTTTTTCCATCTTTGGGGATAAATGGTCAGACTCGATCTGTGAAATACGTGAAGAAGGACTGACATTATGGTGCAAATGTAGCAGACAAAAGGGTTTGGGCGAGCTTTTGCCAGTTAAATTTGGCTAACCTGCAGAAAGCCTATTGTCAAGCCAGCCATGCTTCACTGAGCTCTCTTCCCTCTTTATGGTTAAGTGAACCTCAAAACAATGACAAAGAAATATGCCCTGAGTCACATAATCTAAGAAATAGACTGTACTCTCCTCAAATCGAAATCACGGCACTTTAATTCTTGGATTTTTCACATTTTCGTTGGTAAAGCTCCTATTTGCTTTCTCTGACTCTGTATCAGTCCATGCAGTTCTGCCAAGTGGGGAGGCTTTGCAGGACACTGCCACAGTAGCACTTGAAATAGTTAAGATGAACAGAACAAGCAAAAGGTAAGCTTGCTTCCTTGCAGTATTTTAAGTGTCTGTTTCTTTGCTTGCAAAAGTTTATGTTTTCTTGGTTGAGAGTTTTGTTTAATACCCATCCTGTGTCAAAGAAACTACTCTTGTTACTGTTTTTAATAGCTGAAATATAAGAGGAAACAAAAAAGAGAAAGAAAACTGGATGCCAATTCACTTACCAAAGTAAAAAAATCCATGGATTTTGCAATTAAATATAGACACCCACTGACATAATTGTCAGTGGTTACGTTCTCAAAAAGGAAAACCGACAAAAAGGTTCATGATTTTTCCTAACTTCAGAAGTTAATTTCATGATATCTTTTAGTGAACTTGGTTTTAAGCATGAAACTGTTAATGTAATTTGCTGGTGGAAAAATAAAAGCATGATTTAAAATGAAAAGAGCTGCCAATTATGTGAATATGTTTCCATTCTTCTCTGCTGTACTTTCTCATTGTGATTAAAATAAACCTTTATAAATGAACATTTTAAAGATTTTTTTTTTAAACTTTGGAATGGCCTCCAAATACAGCCAAACTTCAGCGTTCTTGAATTTTTTGCCGTACAAGTTGCTAAAAGTCAACTGAGGTGGATGGCTGACATCTGAGGGGTCCAATAATTGCTCTTCCCAGACTCGTGTCCTTGAGAGAGGATGTAATGGAGAGCCGTATCTTTTTACTACCTTGTCCCACCGCAAGTTTTCTGGTTTCAGTGTTCCAAGTTCTATAGTATTGAGTTTTTCTTGCTAGAGTCAAGGCAAACAACTTTCTCGAAAACACTTTTCTAAAAAC
The DNA here is from genome assembly GCA_963573935.1 of Arctocebus calabarensis. Lineage (NCBI taxonomy): Eukaryota > Metazoa > Chordata > Mammalia > Primates > Lorisidae > Arctocebus > Arctocebus calabarensis. The sequence continues at coordinate 32,339 of CAUYON010115571.1, read as the reverse complement.
TCCCAGTCAATAATTCAGTGCTGCTCCCTACATGGTCTCCACAGCCCTTCACACTGTTCCTTGCTGTTTCTCAGCCTCACTTTTCTCAGCAGGGATCTATCAACATTAGCAGTCTTTTACCATCTCCCGGAAATGCAATACCTCATTGATTTCTCCTGCTCTCTTTGTGTTTCCTACCTCCCCACATAGGAGTAAATGGTATCCTTAAATGAAGAAACCTCATGTTCAAAACCTTTCACCTTTATTTGAGCTCCACACGCCCAACTTTTTTGATGAACCAAAAATAGGAAGCGTATACTCATGATAGGAGTGATTCTGTAATAGGAAAAGGAAGACTTTTAAAAAGAAAGAAAAAAGAAACTTCTTAAAGATAAGTAAAAGCTTCCAGATTCCGATTTTAAAGCAAGTTACTTTGCTTTTCTGGGAGTGTATGCTTTGTGAAAATTGATACAGAACTGGAAAAAGAGTTCTGAGATCAGCATCCCAAAAAAGTGCGGTACCCATGTGACCAACGTCATCCATTTTTGAGGGTGAAGAATCCAAAGTTAACATTCAGCATTACCATGTTGGTATATGCTCAGTAAAGGGTTTTTCAGTCAGTTAAATATAAGGCAGAGAAAACTTATTATAAAACTGGGATTTATGTGGTTAAAATTATGTCTTTCAATTTCACTTGCTAATCTCTTCTAGGAAAGAAGTAGATTTATGATGAAGTGTAAGGGCTGATGACTTGCTGATGTCATGTTTGAACTTACAGGATTTTGCCATGAAATGGCACTTCAAAATCTGTTCAAATATAGACCATAAAAGTAAATAATTCTCATGAAATAATTGTTTGGGAAGGATTGATAGGACTACAGATATTCACAAACTTGTAACAAATATGTATTTTGAATGAACTTACTGTGCTTATATATCATTTTTATAAAGAAGGTAGAGTTCTCTGATCCTTCAATGTGAATAAGCAGCTATGAGGGAAAGTTCACAAAAATGGTTTATGATTTCTCTGTGGGGAATCAGTAATTCAGGGACTAGTCTGGTAACCGTGCTTGATTTTTTAAAGGCTATTTACTTTGAAGTTCTGTGTGTTGGCAAGAAAAAATGCAATTAAAATAGCATTTCTGCAAAACACATTTGATAAAGTGGTATCTGCAGCTTTTTTGTCTTTCATTGTTTCCAAATGATATCTGATAGTGATATGAAGGGAAATTTCCAAAAAGGTACTATAAAAGAGTGTGAGGAAAGATTTGAAACTCTCTGACATATGTAATTTCCACACGCTTTCATTACTTCAACGTTTAACATATACAGTCTTTGTATGTAAGAAATAGAATTTCTAACATCTGTATACACCGTGTCCCCTTGTAACTTTGTGAGTGCTGTTAGGTTCTCGTGTGGGGGTTAATCATATCTAGAATTGAAGAAGAGGTTGGTAAAGAAATGGCAAAGAAAAATCCCACTTTTACATTCAGGTTGGATAAATCAGTTGCTAATGAGAAAAAGTATTTTGAAAAATTTGTGCAAAAATACTCTGAGGACCATCGTGCTGTCCTGGGCCTCTTTCAGCTTCATCTCTTGCTCCCTAGACCTCAAGTGTAATTCAGTCCTTCCTTCCTGCTCCCACCTCACTGCACAACTCCTGAGGTTACAGTATTTTACCAGTTAAGAATGATCATTTTACTTCTTTTCACTGAATTTCAACATTTTGATTTTCATTGTTTAGTAAGTCACCAAAATAATAACATCTAATTTCTAAAGTAGTCTCTTAACTTTAAATAACTCCTGGTAGAAACTCAGATTGTTTCATGATTTTGAATTGTCTAAATTCTGTTGGAAAGCAAAGGGGAAAGTATGAATATTACTTAGTTTTAATATTTTATAGCTACATTTCTATTTGTATGTAGGGTAACATAATATTTTGTGCAAAGCTTTATAGGAAATTATTATACAATATGCCTACTTGTATGTGGTCCTATGAATTTGCTGACACTGGTATCTTTGGAGTTCCCAAAAGGTTTCCAGGATGGATAAATACAAAGTAAGTGACACACACAAGATCACTATTCATTTTATTTGGTAGGAAATGAATGGATCTGCTTGTATTCAATAATTATCATTGAGATTAGATTAAAGTAGAATAAATAGGAGCACATTATTTTATTTTGTAACTTGTATGGATTTCATTCACTAGCCTCCTCTTATAAATTATATGGCTATATCTTTATTAATGATAGTTTACATTTATATGATTTTATATATCAGAAAAATTTTATAAAATATCGACATCAATGTAATTTTAATCCACATGTGTGTTAAATATCTGGATTGATGTCTAATGT